>BDMC01000085.1:0-116940 GCA_002003505.1 Xylariales sp. No.14919 | reverse complement strand
AGCTATAAGTTAAAGTTTTAATTTATATAAAAATATTTTATTATATATTATTTTTTTTAAATTTTAAAATAATATATATATATATATATAATATTAAAACTTGCTTTAATAAACTTAATATTAAACTTATTTTTTATTAAAAATATATAAAATAAAATAATATTGCTTAAAAAGTATATACTATTTTAAAAAATTTAAAAATATAAGCAAAACTATATAAGTAAATTATATAACTTTTTTTATAATAAAGTATAGCTATTTATTAATATATATTAAAAACTTAAAATTATAAAAAATTAATATTATATAATATTTTTAATTATTTTATAAAGTTATATAAAAAACTATTATATTTATTATATTAGCTTTAATAAAACTTAAAATAAAATTTATTATATAATAAATAGTTATTTTAATATAAATATAAATTATAGTTATTATTAAGCTAACTAAACTATAATTATTTTTATATAAATAAAAAAAAATTTAATAATTAATAATCTTATAAAAGTATAATAAACATTTAATATAAATTATTAAAAGAAAATTTATTTAAATATAACTATTATATAAGTATATTATAAAGTAATAAAGCTAAATATAGCTTTTATATTTTAAAAGCTATTATATAAAACTTTTTTTATTAATTTATAAGCTTATTTTTATATATTAAAAAATATATTATTAAAAAGCTTTATATAAAAAAATAATAATATATATTTTATTAATAAATAGTATATTTAAAGCAATTATATAAAAAGCTTTAAATTAAAGTTTTAACTAAAATATAAAAACTAGTTTAATATATAATAAAAGCAGCTATAAATATAATAATAAAGCTTTTATTTTTATATAAATAAAACTTACTTTATATACTAAAAAAAAATTACTAGTTAACTAAATATATTTTATAAAAATAAACATTTAAAAAAAACTAATATTTTAATTTATATAAAATAATTAATAGCTTATAACTTATATTTAATAAGTTTTTATTATTGTTAATAAAATATAAAAAATATTTTAAGTTAAATAAAAGTAATAAAAATATTAATAAAAAAATTAAAAATTAATTTATTTAATTTTTTATAAATAATATATTTTTTTATTATATAACTAAAAAAACTATTTAAAACTATAATATAAACGTTTTATATAACTAATTTATTTTATATAACTAATATTATATAAAATATTAAAGTAAACTTTAAAATATAAGCGCTTTAAACTATTTAATAGTAAAAAAAATATAATTAAAAGTATATTTTAAAATTTACTTTTATATAAAAGTTAGCTAAACTTTAAAAATTATAAATATTAAGTTTAAAAAAAATAATATTATTACAGCTATTAATATTATATAAATAAATAATTTATTAAATAATATTATATATTATATTTTAAATAGCTTTATATTTTTTTTATTAAAAAATACTAACTAATTATAACTATATTATAATTATATAAAAAATATAATTATATAAAAAATATACTTATATAAAAAAATAAAAAAATTATATTTATTATATAAAAGTAAAAATACTTATTTTTTAATATTAGCTTATATAAAGCTAATATTTATAGTATAAAAATAAAGTTATAATAATTATATTATTACTTTTATTACTTTTATATAAAAAAATTATATAATATATTTAATTATATAAGCTATAATATAAACTATTTTACTTTAAAAAAATTTAAAAGTTTTGCTATTATTATTAATTATATAATTAAATATTATAAAAGTTTAAATTTTTATTTAAAAATAACTATAATTTTAAATATAAAATAATTATTAATATTATATAACTAAAAAATAGCTAGATTTTTTATGTAATTAATTTTATAATATTATTTTAAAAAGTAATATTTTTTAAATTTATATTTATATAAAATATATAAAAAGCATTATATAAATATTAAATTAATATATATTAAAAACTTTTTAATTATATTATTTATAATTTAAAAATAAATCTTTTATTTAAAAAGTTTTAAAACTAAGCAAAAATTATAAGTATATAATATTATATAATACTTATAAAAGCATATTAAATAACTAGTAAAATTAAATAAACTTATAAATTATTTTACTATATATATAATATTTTTAAAGCTAAAATTAACTATTTTATAAAAAGAAAGTTAATTTTATAAATAATAATAAAAGCATTAAATAATATAATTAAATTAAATAGCTTTATATTAATATTATTTTTTATAATTTTAATATTTTAATGTTTTTCTTATTATATTATATTATTTACACTAATAAAAACCTTAAATTTTAAGGTTTTTTTAAAGCTAGTCTTTACTTTTTACTTTTTTTAAAGTTTTTTAGCTTATATTTTAATAAGACTTTAATATTACTATATAATATAATTTATAATAATATATAAATGTTATAAGACTTTTTATTTATAGCTTAATTATTAATACTTTAATAGTTACTTAAATTTTATTTTATTTAATATAATATAACGTTAATTTTTAGTTAATAGTTTTAGTTAATGCAAGCATATTATATTATTATTGTTTTTATTAGTTTATAATATGCTTATATTATAATATATTACTATATAGTTTTATAAGTTACTTTATTATTATATAATAATATATTATATAGTTATATTTTTTTATATATAAATATAATATTAGCTAATTAAATATTAAAGTAATATTGCTAAGTAAACTTTATAACTTTTTTTTATTAGTAATATTTATTATTTGTTATTATAATAAACTTTATAAAATGTTAATTTTTAGTTTGCTTTTATATAAACTTAACATTTTTAATTATTATTAATATTATAGTTATAGTTTTTATATTTATTATTATTTATAAAAACTAATATATTTACATTTTATAACTTTTTTTTAATATTTTTTTTTTTTTTACTTATTATAATTTACTAGTTTTTTTTAAAGCTTTATATAATATATAACATTTAATTTACTATTATTTTAGTAAAACTTAAGCTTAGTTTAAAGCTTATATAAAAAGTAAAAAAGTAAATAATAATTTATTTTATATTAATAATATGTTTTTTTATACTTTAATTAAATTTAAAGTTTATTAACTAGCTAATTATAAGTAATATTTAACTTATTTTATAGCTGCTATTAACTTTAATTTAATATATATTATAGCTATAAATATTAAAAGCATTTTAAGTTTTATTGCTTTTTAAAGCATTAAGTGTTATAGTTTACTATTAAATATATAAGTTATTAGCGTTAATATTAAAAGCATTATTAAGTTTAAAACTATATATTATTATTAAAAATATTTTAATTAAACTTATTTAGCTTTTAATTGCTAAATTATTTTATTAAATAAACCTATTTATTTTTTTTTTTTATTTTAGCTATTTAATAAAACTAACTTGCTATTAATTTTAACTTATAATATTATTATATACTAACTATTAGTTATTACTATAAAAGTAAATAAAACTAAAAAGTAAAAGCAGTTTTTTAAGTATAATAATGTTATTATTTATTATATAACAGCTTTTATTATATATGTAATAAAAGTAAATATATTAAACTAAAAAAAAATTGCTATATATATTACTATTAAAATATATACTTTTTATTAAACAAGTAATTATATAACTATATAAGTAACTTGTTATATAAGCTTTAACTTTACGAAAATATTAAGTTTATTTTTATAAAATTTTTTATAAATACTATAAAAAGTATAGCTAGCATTTCTAGCTAAATTACTAGCAATATTAATTAATTAAGTAGTTAAAACTTATATTATAATATAAAGTTTATAAAAAAGTTAATATTATAAATAAAAATAATAAAAATAATATATTTATTAACTTTAAAATATATGCTAGTAATTAAAATATAAGATTTTTATTTTTTAATATAAACTTATTAACAAGTATATATTATTTAAATAATAAAGTTTATATTAAAAAGCTAAGCTTTAATTTAAAACTTTATATATTTTAGTTATATAATATATAGTTTTTAGTTTAATAAAGCATTACTATTTAAATTTACTTAATTTTTTAAGTTAAAAAGGTTAAAAATAACCTATAAGCTTTTATATTAAGTTTTAGTTTTAATAATATTAAGTTTAATAATATATTAAATATTAATAATAATATTAGTTTTTTTAAGTTTTAAAAAAATAACATTTTATTTTTATTAAGCAATTATTACTTAGCTTTTTTTTAGTTTATAAACTTTAAGCAATAATAGTTTATAATAATAAATAAAATATATAATTTTAATATTAAAGCAAAGTTATAATTTTATTTACTTTAAATATAAGTTTTAGTTGTTAAAAGATTATAAAGTTATAATAGTAATGCTAATAAGCTTTATTATATTAAAAAAAAATATTAGTAAAATATAATATATATGTTATAATTTTTATATCTATTTTTTTATTTATAGCTAAAAAGTTTATTTATAGTAATATTTTATTATTTATATATAATATATTTAATTTAAATTTAAAAATAAAAAGCACTAATAAAAAAGTTTTTAAAAGTAAAAGCAAAGCTAAAATATAGTTTGCTTTAAAGATTTAAAACTTTTAAAATAATAAGTTTAATTTATTACGTAAGCAAAAAAAAGTAAGGCTATATTTATTTTTTATTTTAACATAAAATTATTATTAAATATTTTTAAAGTAGCAAAAAAGTTAATATTTAAAAAGCTAAATATTACTTTTTTAGCTTTAAAAATTAAAAATATATTTACTATTATATATTAAACTAAAAATAAAAAACTATTTAAAACTAATAAGTATAAAAAAGTTAGTTTTTAATAAAAGTAAATTAGTTAATAGATTTTTTATTTAAAATTACTATTTACTTTTAAATTATTTATAAATTAATTTATTGTTAATATTATTTTTTATATATTTAGTTTTAAATAAAATAATAGCTTTATTATTTTAATAAATTTATAATTTTTTTTAATTATTTTTTATTAACTTTTATATAATTATATAGGTTTTAATTAGCTAAATATATATATAGCAGCTTTTATTTTGCTAGGTATACTTTTTTTATATATTTATTAGTAATTAAAAAGTTATTTTAATATTTTAGCATTTATTTATAATAGCATAGCATATTTTTATTATTTAATAATATATTATTAATTACTATATATTTTTTATTTAATTTTAATAATATTATGTTTTAATATTTATTTAAGTAATAATAAAGCTTAAATAATTAAGCTTATATTATTTTATATAGTTTTATTTTGTTATATAAGCATAATAACTTAAGTTATGCTATATAAGTTTAGTATTAAATTTATAAAACAAGCAATATAGCTTAAAGTTAAAGTTAAAGCTAATATTAAAGTTAAGCTAAAGTTAAAATTAAGTTAAAGTTAAAATTAATTAAAAATTAAAGTTAAATTTTATAATTATATTTATATAATATTTATATATAATATTAAAGTTAATATTAATATTAATATATTTATATTAATTAGTTTTAAAATAATTTTTAATTTAGTTTTAAATTAATATTAGCAATAACTATTTTTTAAATAACTTAAATAACTTATATTTTAGTGCTATGTTTTTAAAAGTATTTTCTATATATATATAAATATTAAAGTAATAAAAAATTAAGTTTTAAAAGTTAATTACTTTAAACTATAAAAAAAAAAAATTTTTATATAAAAATTAATATTACTTTTACTTAAAAGTTTTATTAAACCTTTTTTTAATACTTATATAGCTATTTTATATTATTACTAATATATTTTATACCTTTTTTATAAAAGTATTTTTTTATAGCTAATTAGTTTTTAATAAAGCTAATATTAAAGCAAAAGCAATTAATATTAAATGCATAAAAGTTTTTAAATTATTTTTTTTTAATTTTACTTTTAATTATATAATAATAAAAAAATCTATTTTTATATAGCTTTTATACTATATAAAAATAATTAAATTAAAAATCTTTTAACTTAACTAAAAATAATATAAGTTTTAAATTATATTTTAAATATATTAAAAAAATAAATTTTATATTTAACTTAAATTTCTTTAGTATAAAAAAGTTATAAAAATTAAGTTTTTATAAAAGATTTAAAATAAGTAATAGTTATAAAATGTTAATATATTTTTAAAGTTATAGTTTTAAAATATATAATAATAATAATAAATTAAAACTTAAAATCTTAAAAAAAGTTAATTTATATTTTTATGCAAATAAAAGCTAAAAAGTAAATTATAGCTAACATAAGTTTAACTATATAGGTTATAAAGCTAATATATATAGTTTGCTATTAAAAACTATAAAGTTAACTAGTAATTTTAAAGTTAATAAAATAGCTAACTATTTACTATATAAATATAATATTAAAGGATTATTTTATATTTTATTTACGTTATTTTTTATAAAAAATAATTAAATTAAATAAAAAAGCATATTAACAATTAAATTTAACTTTAAACTTTTTATTTACTATATATTTTAATATAAAGTTTTAGTTATTTAAAAAATTTAATATATTTATTTTTATTATAAGCTTATATATTTAAAAAATATTGTTTATATTTAAAAAATGCTAGTTATTATTAATATTTTTATGTTTATTTGCAGCTAATAGCTAATTATAACTAATAAGTTACTTAGCTTTATTAAAATTATAAAATACTTTTTAATTTTATTATAATTTTATAAGGTTTATTTTATATATAGTTTAATTTAATATTTTATTTTTTTATTTGTAAATCTTATTATAATAAGTATATTTTTAGCTTTTTTTTAAGGTTTATATTTATAATTTTATATTATTATAATATTTTTTTATTTTTTATTATAAAAATTAAAGTTTAATTTAAAGTTATTATTATATTTTTTAAACTTATTTCCTTTAATATTTACTATTTTTATTAGAATTTTATTTAAGTTATAATTAAAATTTACTTTAAATAAAAATAATTTTATGTTTTTATTATATAAAATATTATATATATATTTTATTAAATGTAATAACTTAATTTTATTTTTTTATTATTAATTTATATAACTTTATATATATTATTTTAACATTTAATTTAATTGTTTTATTTATTTATTTATTTATAAATAATATATTATATTTATTTTATATTTTATTTTTAGTTTTTTTATTAATAACTGCTAATAATTTAATATTATTTTTAATTTTTATTTATAGTAATTATTTTAAAATGTTTATATTTTATTAGTTTATTTATAATAATTAATATTAAATTATATTATATTTATATTATTAGTTTTTATAATATTAATAATTTTATGTTAAAATTAAATAAAACGGTTTTTTATATTTTATTTAAAATATTAATTTATGTTATTATTTTATATAGCTTTTATTTTAATTATTTTTTTTTAATAAGTTATATCGTTTTATATAACTTTTAAACTATTTTTTTAATTTTTAAAAAATTATAAGTTTTTTAAATTTCTTTTTAAATTTTATATACTTTTTATTAATAATATTTATAACCTTTTAAATATTAATATTTTATTATTATATATTTTTATTTTATTTATTTAATTTAATTACTTTTAATAATTAAAATTAATAGTTATTAACGTTAAATGTTTTTTATTGTTTAATTATAATAAAGTTAATTTTTTTTTAAATTGTTTTATTATTTATATTATCTTTTAAACTTAAAATATTAGCTTATATATATATTTCTTTATATTTTTCATTTTAAAATTAAACTATTATAAATATAATTAAGTTTTTATAATTAAAATATATTATAATTATTTTAATTATTTTATTTAAGTAATGCTTTTATTTTTTTAATGTATATATTATTGCTATTAATTTTTTATTTAATATAAAGTAATTAATGTTAAAGTTTTAATACCTTTTTTAAAAAAAGCTATTAAATATAATTTATTTTATTTTTTTTATTATATTAACTAATCTTTTATTACTTTTTTATAAGCATTTACTTTTACTTTAAAAACTAAGTTTAAATTTAATAGTTTTAAAACTAATTTACTTATTATTATAGTTTTTATTATATTAAATAACATTTTTTCTTTAAACTTAAAAAGCTTATTTTTTTATTAGTTTTATTAATAATATTATATATTTATTAAACCTTATAATAAATAATTATATATAGTTTATAAATTTAATAAACGATTATATATTAGCAACGTTTTTTAGTTTTTATATATTTTTAACTGCTAAAATTTTAAAAGCATATATTTTAATTTCTTTAAAAGTAATTATAAATGTAAAGTAATTTATTTTTAAGTATAAAATTTGCTTTTATTTAAATATACTTTAAGTTTTACTTTAATTAAAGCTTTAAGTATTTTATTTATATATTTTTTATGCTTTTTTAAAGCTTTTAAAAAAATTAATATTTTATTTAAATATATTATTATAATAATATTAAAAAACCTTTTTAATATATTTATAATTATTTTTTAAAAGATTATTAATATTTTAATAAGCTTAAATAATATAATTAAATATTTAAATAATTTTTATAAAGTTTTAAAAGCTAATTTTTATTTTTAATTTTTTATTATTTTAATTTAATATTATATATTATTTTAAATAGTAGTTTTATAAACTTTTTTATAAAAAAGTTTATATATTAATAGTTAATATATAATTATTTTTGTTTTTATTTATTTTTAGCTATTTTTTATAATATTTATAATATTAAATATTTTAATAATAATATTAATTGTTATATAAATTTTCTTTTTAGTTTTTTTAAAAATATTTATTTAGTTTTTATAACTATTTTTAATTTATATAGTATAATAAAAAACTTTTAACTTTATATTTCTTTAAAAAAATATTTTATAGTTTTATTTATTATATTTTAGTAAATAAATTTTAAAGCTTTTTATCTTTACTTAATATATTACCTTTTTTTACTTAGGTTTATTTATTAATATATAAATTATTAATATTTTTAAGCTGCTTTTTTTTTTTAAGTTTATTATTATTAAGCTTTTTTATAGCATGTTTTATTAAAAATAATTACTTTTTTAATTTTCTTTTAAGCTATTTTTTTATAACTATTATATTTTTAAAATAATATTAAATATAAGTTTTTTTTTTAAAAAAAATTATTATTTAAAATATTATATTTCTTTTAAAATAATTTTATAGTTATAATTTATAAAGGTTTTTTTTACTATTATAAATATATAAAAATATTTTAAATTTATATTTTAATATAAATTTTTTTAATGTTTTAATGTTTATAATTATTATAAGTTTTTTTTGCTAATAAAATAAATTTACTTTAATTTTATTAGTTTTATTTAAACTTATATTTAAAATTAATTTTATGTTTTATAAGTTAATTAATAATTTTTTATTAATTACTTTAAAACTTTTTAATTTTTAAAATTTTATATTTTTATTATTATTATAATATAATTAATTTATTATTAATTTAATTAGTTTATTTATAATTTACTTTATTAAATTTTTTTTTGTTATAAAAGTATTTTTTTACTGTTTTTTATGCTTTTAATATTAATAATGTTAACATTAACATAAAACTAAATAGCTATAATAATATAAAAACTATTTTATTTGTTTTTTTTATAATAGTAATTTTAATATTTTTAGCATTTATTTTAATACTTTTAACTTTACCTTTATAATTATATTTTAATTTTTATATAATTTAAATATTTTATGTTAATATTTAATATCTTTTAACTTTTAAGCTATAAATATTATATAATATTAATATTTTTTTAGCTATATTTTTAAAGTTATATTAAATTTTCTTTAAATATTATAAACTTTTTATAATTTTTATAACTAATAATAACTATATTAATTTTATTTTTAAAATATAAGTTTAATATTAATAATATATTAATTTATTATAAAATTTATTATTATTTTAGTTTTTTTAACTATATATATTTTATTATTTATTATAATAAAATTAATTTATAATTTATTTTTATATTATAACTATTTTTAAAAAATTACATTTTTATTTAATAATATTATTTTATTATTATAAATGCTTTTTATAATAAATAATATTATTATTTAATTATTTTATTTATATATTAACTTTTATGCTTATTATTATTTATATTTATTTAATTTAAATACGCTTTAAAATTATACTTTATAATATAATTCTTTTTTTTTAACAAGTTAATTTTTAGTTATTTTTATAAATATTAAATCTTTTATATTATATAGTTATATTTTTTTTTTAAATATTTTTTGCTATAACGTTTTTAATTTATTTTAGTTTTAATTAATAATTATTTTATTTATAATAACATTTTTTACTTGTTAAGTAACTTATACTTTTAAGCTATATTTTTTACTTTTTTTACTGTTACTTAAATTTTTTATTTTTAAATATTACGTTATATTTTTATAATATAAGCACTTTTTTTTAATAAACATTTTAAACTTTTTTATATATAAATATATTATATATACGCTTTTATATTTTATATATATTCTATATATTTTATATATATTAAAATATGTTTTATTATTTTTTAATTAAATTTATAACTTTTATAATTATTATTATAATTTAATTAACCTTTATACGTTTTTTTTAAGCCTTTTTATTTTTTTTAACTTTTAACTTTTATTTTTTAAGTCTTTTAAGTTATTAAAAATTTTTAGCGTAATATTTCTTTTTATTATAATTATAACATTTAAAAGTACTTTATTTTTTTTTTATATATTATATTTAATTTTATTAATTTAATATATAATTTATTAGCTATGCTTTTATATTTTAATATATTATTTTTTTATTATAATTTTTTTAAGTTTAATAAAATTATTACTTAAGCTTTTTTTTATTTTAATCTTTTATAAATTTTATTATTTACTTAAATTATTTAATTTATATATTTATTAAAGTTAATAATATTATTTTATATTTTAATTTTATGTTTTTAATAAAATCAAATAATTTATATTTTAAAATTAGTTTAATTTATTAACATTAAAGCTTATTTAAACTTTAAAGCATATTTTATTATTTAAAACGTTTATTTAATGCTTAATAACTTTTATTAAGCTTACATTTTTTTTAAAAAACTTTTAAACATTTTTATTAATGCTTTTTTAAACGTGTTAATCTTTTTAAAAACTTTTATTATTTTATTATTTTAAAGCTTTTTATTAACTATAGTTATTTTGCTTTTTATTTATAGCTTAAATTACTTTAAAGCTTTTTTAATAAAATATTAAGCAATATATTTAACTTTTTTTTTACTTGTTAATAATTTAAACTTATAATGCTTTATATAAGCTTATATTTAAATAATTAATTTTTATAGCTAGTTATATATTATTTCTTTTAAACTTTATAAATATTATTAGCTTAAACTTTTTTAATTATATTTTTATTTACTTTATTAACTATTTATTATTAGTTTTAAATTAAATAATATTTATATAAATATATTGTTTTATTGTTTTAGTTATATATTTTTTAGTTATATAATTTATTAAGCGTAGTTTTAAAATATAGCTATTATTGCTATAACTAATTAAATCTTTTTATTTTAAAAATTAAATAATAATTATTTAAAATATAATAAATTTAAAACTTTATTAAGTTATAAGTTATAATAATTAAATAAACTTTATATAAATATTTTTTAATAAAATATTATATGCTTTTTACTTTTAAATTAAATAATAACTTTAAAAAAATATATATATTAAGTTTTAACAATTATTTTTATTTATTTATAAATAATTTTAATGTTTTTTTTTATTAAAATTTAATATATATTTTTTATATTTTAATAAAAATGGTTTTTTTTAATGTTATAAAAATATTTATTAATTAATTTTAACGTTAAATTTATAATTTAACTTTAATAAATAATAAAAAGAATTTTTATATTTATTATTTTTATTATTTATATAACAAATTTTTTTTATATATATTTTTATTAATTATTATATTATAATTTTATTTTTCTTTTATTTTTTTTTTTTAATTTTTTATTAATGGTTATAATAATATTAAAAAGTCATTTTAAAAAAAAGCTTTAAAAATATATAATAATAATTAAAACTTATTACAATACTTTTTAATTAAAAAAAATTAACTTAATAAATATTTAATAGTTAATTATAAATTTTTTTTTAAAAAAGTAATTTTTTAAAAAATATATTAAATATAAAGATAATAATATATTAAAATAAATTACTAGTAATAATAAAATATACCTTTAAACACTTTATTAAGTTAGTTATATTTAAGTTTTATATAAAGCATATAGTTACAAGTACATAAAAAAACACAACAACAATACAATAAACATACCTAATAAGACGAACACACATGATATTGCTTATATCTGACAGGTGCTGCTAGCCCTAGACAGTCCCCCAGGGCAGATCTAGAAGATCCTGGAGGTGTCAGATCCTGACATTGTGCTCTCTGGGCAGAGTACAGAGCATTTAACACGCGGGCTTAGCAAGATTTCCGTTCTCGACGCGCCTAACACCGACGGGCGTATGCGGCAGCAACCCGTAGGGGGCTTGCCGCTTATCGGCGTGTCTACTACTGCTAGCCCGGCGGATCTATGCCACATCCTCTTCACCTCGGGTTTGACGGAAGTGCCCAAGGGTGTCATGCTAGAGCACCGGGCCGTAGCCCGTAATGCACGGATCCTCGCGGATTGCTTTGGCCTAGGCGGGCAAACCAGGACTCTGCAGTTCGCCACGTACACTTTTCATGTATTCGGTCTTGACCTATTTATGATGTTCTAGGTCGGAGGCTGTCTGGTCATGGCGGGTCTCGCGGAGATGATGGCAAACCCGACGTAGTTTATTAACCGCGCTTGCGTCAGCTATACTCAGCTTACCCTTACTGTTATCTCGTTCTTAGATCCTACTAGCATCTTAACGCTTAAAGTTCTCGTGAGTTCAGGCAAGCAGCTTATTAAAGACAGTATATAACGTTAGGCTAGTTTCATAAAACTTATCATTGCTTACGGGCCGATAGAGACGATTGTTGGCACGATACAGGAGATCAGCGTGGCCTGCACCTTGCCTCCTTCTTCTTTAATCTACAAGCCTGGATCGTAGATAATAGGGACTACTTTGACCGGCTTAGAGGTTCTCCTGATGCAAGACGAACAGCTAGGAAGAAGCTCTGGTGGGTACCGTTTGCGAGATCTGCGTTCCTGGCGTTTAGCTCTGCCGCGGGTTCATAGAGATGCAAATTGGCAAGACACGCCCCGATCTATTTTTCTAACTCGGTGAATAGAGATTTTACCGTACGGGAGACCTCGGCTTTCTCTACTCTCGGCCCGACTCGGCAGAGTCGACAATTTGTCTTGTCGGTCGAATAGATAGTCAGGTCAAACTCCATGGGGTGCGAGTTGACCTCGGCGACGTCGAGACAGCGCTCGCAAGCGATAAGGGCACCCGAGAAAGTGTGGCTTCTGTACCCAAAACCGGTCCGATGCGTGGAACACTCGCGGCTGTTGTATCAATTACAGATCCGGGACCGTGGCTTCTTGGCGAGACGCCCGTCGCCGGATTGCATCTAGTGCACCCCTCAGAGCCCTCGCAGAAACCAGTGCTAACTCGTCTTACGGATTGTGTACGCTCATATCTCCCTTCCGAGGCCATCCCGAGTACATGGTAGGTTATTGACGAACTCCCACTCACCACTAGCGGAAGGCTAGACCGTATACGCATATGTACATGGCTCGAAAGCATCTTGGAAGTAGAGATAATGGAGTACGCGCGAGCATGGGCTACCACAGACATACATCAAGAACAGCCCGTATCGAACGGGGGGACCATCTAGGGTGACAAGGTCGCTGCATTAGAGCGACAGCTCGTTAATATATGTAGCGAGATCGTCAGGTTGAATCCCGATGAGATAGAACCACAGATCTCACTTCTCCGAGCTGGCTTTAACCCTCTGCATATACTCTGCCTAGCCTCTACCGCTGCCCACGAGGGTCTCGACCTGAGCGTAGAGCAAATTCTCTGTGAGCCAGCCATCCGGCAACTCAGTCGATTACGAATGTTTTAGTCCAGTAGCTCCGTACGATCTACAGGATCTTAAAGTTGCTACTACAGAGCAATGTTATATCAGACCGGAGGATATTCTAGACATCTATCCCTGCACTCCCCTACAAGCTGGAACCCTGACACTTGCTGCACGTAGCTTACAGGCTTATGTCTGCAACTTTAACTTCCCTATTCCCAGGAACGTGAAAGTCGACTGCCTACGCAGTGCCTAGGACTCGTTAGTCTTGGCAACCCCGTTACTGTGGAACCGCCTTGTGCATCATAATAAAGGCGTAGAGTTCTACTAGGTCACGACCGGATATCATCCAACATCTTGGGATGACGATGGCGAGTCTTTTGAGAGATCAATGACCTTTGTGTCGAAATGACAAATGTTAGTAAGAACCCGGCACCGATAACAACTGGGACGCCTTTCACGGAGTATATCCGGTACCTCGTCAGAGATATTGAAAATGATAAGGCCGAGCACGCCCCGTCCTAGAGCCATAGGTTAGCAAAGAACTCGATCACGCTATTTCCGAATGTGCCATTGAAATGGGCGGTAGCGCACACAGCCACGCACAAAGCTCTCAGCAACAATATGAGCATCGACATTCCTGCTACGGCGCAGAAGTATGATGTGTCGGCCGCCACAGTAATCCAGACAGCTTGGCCGGTTGTTCTTGGCAAACACACAGCAACGGACGATGTGGTCTTTGGAGCTACGCTTTCGGGCCGCAACACCCCTATCAACGGGATCAACACTATGATTGGGCCAACACTCATGACGGTGCCGTGTCGCGTGCAATAGGACGAAGCTGTGTCCATCAGCCAACTTCTGCAGCGGCTGTACCGAGAGTCTATTGATATGATCCCACATCGGCATTACGGACTGCATAACATCAGCGCTATCGGTCCGAACGAGAAGAACGCTTATTGGTTTCGTATTCTCTTGGTAGTTCAGCAAGGGAAGGCCGACAGTACGCAGGCGGACGATTCCTCTGGTACTGATATAGTTAGTACATACCCTATCACTGTCGAGTTCATGCTGCCCGGCAAAAACATGAGCTCTGCAGAAGTCAAGCTCCACTACGACGAGAGTCTGCTCACTGAGGAAATGGCAAAGTGGATGCGGCGTTATCTCGAGTCCACCCTGAGCTGCATCGGCTCAGCTGACTTTAGCGCCCCTATCAGTAATATCAAAATTACAGGTAGTGCCGAAAGACAGATTCTCGTATCCCATGTGCAAAAGTGCCCAGAAAAGATCAACCGGTGCTTCCATTCGCTAGTGGAAAACGCGGTAAGAAAATACCCCGACCACATACCAATAGTAGAGCATTCGCCCTAGAAGTCGGTAACAACAAGGGACTGCCAGTGATCAGTCGTCTACTGCTCTCGCCCGCTATCTACAGCACATTCATAACATTGGGCCGGGGCAAATACTACCCATTGGATTCGAATAATCCGCTCTAGCTGTCATCGCCACTCTAGGCGTTCTCAAAGCCGGGGCTGCTTACGTCTCACTCGTCACCTCTCAGCCCGCGCAGCACCTGCAGCGCAGTTGGAAGCAGCTCAAGCCAACCCACGCGCTGTGCTCCGAGAAGACATATCAAAAATGCAGCGCGTGATTGATAATCTGATCCAGAAATCAGATGACTAGCTTTCCTATATTCACTTGCCTACTGATCTGCCGCCTGGACTGAAGTATCATCCTTCTACAGCAGACAATGCCATCGTCTTTTTCACGTCCGGAAGCACTAGACAGCCCAAGTGCGTTGCATCTAGGCACTCTGCCGTTAGCACGAGCATGTACCACACTGCCGAGTTCTTCCGGCTCGAAGCGGGAGCCCACGTGTTTCAATCTACATCCTTTGCTTTTGATATAAGCCTTGAAAACATCTGCTGCTTACTGCTTTCAGAGGGTTATATCTGTTTTCCGGGCGACGAGGACCGCGTGAGCACCGCACCCATGCGCGAGATGAAAGCGAGCGTCGTTTTGTTGACGGCCTCGGTGACGGAGGCCATTATGCCCGACGACGTCCCTAGCCTTCGCGTTCTGAGCCTTGGGGGTGAGAAAGCTATAGCGGCGCTAATCGCACGATGGGCCCAACGGGTCGGGTTGATCATCTTGTACGGTCCTACAGAGACGATCGGCTGCATGACCTTTGCCGATGCAGTGCAAGAGGACGCTGACCCCGCGGACATCGGCCACCCGGTGACGGGACAGGTATAGATGGTGCAGAGGAACAATGGTGGCGCCATAGTGCTAGCTGCCACGGGGCGTATAGGAGAGCTCGCCATCACCGGCCATACGGTAGCTCGGGGGTACTACGAAGACCCGACGAGGACTGTCAAGTGTGTTGTTGAGCAGTCGCCATGGATGGGTCAAGGCTCTGGCGTCAGCCCGGATTCCTCCTTTCTCTACCTTACAAGCGACCATGCTAGAAAAAATAAACATGGGAGGATTCTGATAGCGGGAAGGAAGGACGCGCAGGTTAAGATCAATGGAATTCGTATGGAGCCGGCCGAGGTAGAGTACCACCTTCGACAGCCGGGCGGAATGTTTACTTTAGCTATTGTCGAGGCTATGCGTTGTCACCCATCCTCCATAGATCAGAGCAGCGGACCAAACATGGTTCTGGTCGCATTCGTGAAGTATCCTAACCTAGCACCTTATATGCAATTGAAGACAGGGTAGAACATCTACTATCGTTACAGTCTCTTATAATAAAAAGCCACGGTCAGGTTCCGTCCGCAGCTCAATCGAAATGCCGCGAAGCACAAAAGCAACTAGCACATGTACAGCCGACATATCTAATCCCGAGCCCGTTCGTGCCCGTGCGGGCAATTCCCACAAGCATAGCCGGTAGGACGGATCGAAAAGGTCTGCAGACTGCACTAGAGAATAGCGGATATAGGGATCACTACATGGTGTCTAAAGCGGCTCGACTCCTTAAAATTCAAGATGACGCGACTACTCGATCACGCGAGGTTTCCCTCAATATTTCGGGCTCCTCTGATGGGCTATGGGGGAGTCTCCGCCGAATATGGCAATCCGTCTTGAACTTGGAGCGCAGCTTCAACGCCTCGGACAACTTCTTCCGGTTCGGAGGCGACTCGCTCTTAGCTATCAGACTGGTGACCGTAACCCGACCCTCAGTGAGATGGCTGCCGTGGTCACAGTCATCCCTGGTCCTCATAGTAACAGCGCGCGCCGTCTCAACCTGCCCGCGGCGCCCCCTTTCTCTATGCTTTCAAAAGCCAGTCGTGCAGAGATCCTGGCCAAGGCCGCGCACATCTGCGGCATGGATGTAGATCAATTTAAAGACGCATACCCAGCCTCTCGGTTCTAAGAAGGCCTTGTGGCCGTAAATCTGCATTCTAGATCGGCCTATAAGGCCTGCTGGGTATACTCTCTCCTAGGCAGCGTGGATCTAGAGCGACTCAAAAATGCACTGAACACGGTGATTGCACGCAATCCCGTCTTCCGCACGGCTTTGGTTTATACATCCAAGGGGACAATGCAGATCGTGGTAAATATGGCCGAGTAGATGCGACGCCGGTCATCCCGAAACTCGATCGCCGAGGCGGCAATGAGAATCCTGGCCGGCTCGGCTGTGTCCATTTCATTAGACACCTCGAGGACGATATGCGGAAGAAGAGCGACAGGGCTATGAGCTGCTGGCGACGTGACTTAGAAGGTGCTGAGGAGCCAAGCTTCCTGCTTGGTTCCTTGACAGGCAGTAGGTTTAGGACTCATTTGGTCGTCTACTCGTCCGAGTCAATCCCTTCGCAGCATAATGGCGTCCCGAGCGCCCAGGAGATACTGGTGATCACGCCGGCCGCTAGGGTTGCTGCAGCATTTTCTGTACTTTTATCATATTATGAGAAAAAGGATGATGGAGCGTTTGGTATGACCTTTTCCCGGCCCCGAGGAAGTGCTTGGTCCGACGACCTCCACAGCCCCCCTCAGGGTGCGCATCGAGGCCGACAAGCCGTATCGTTATGTCTTGTCGACGTGCAGTCCAAGATACGCACCATGCATGAATGAATACAAATACGTCGGTCTTTACCGGATCGCGAATTTGAATGTGAAGGGCGCTCGGGAGGCGTGCGCCTTTCGCACGCTCTCAGTGGTCTCGCGTGGAGTTGGCTCCGATCTCAACGTCCACTCCCCAAAGGGCGAGGAACTACAGATAATGATCGTCGAGGAAGACACGTTCGTATCTCTTAACTACGGATTCGTCATCGTTTTGACAACCGATAGGCCGATCTGTCAGTCCAAGCTAAGAGCCGAGTTTGACTTAAGATATATCACTGAGCAATAAGCGCACGTAATCCTGCAGCAATCGATTTAAATCATGGACCAATTATCACATGCGGATTGTACCGTTAATGCCCTCGGTGGTGAAGGTAGAAAGGATGCTTCCGAGACAAGACCTGTGAATCATGCAACTCTTGAAATTGGTATCGCCGATAGCAGGATGTTAGAGCAGCGGACTCAGTGGAAAGCTCACCAAGTAATGCTATGAGATCTGTGGGCCATAGCAATGTTAGTACTAGCCGAGACAATCGGTCTAAATGACGATATCCATAGCCTAGGGGGCGATTCCATTACGCTTATCCGGCCGCTCTCCGTAGCGCGAAAAATAGGACTGTCTTTGAATACCGATGATGGCATCAACCACTTTACCACGCTCGCAGAGATCGCCGGTGCAATAGATCTGTCCCGGGGAGAGATAATAGGTGCTAAAGCTAATGTTCACTTAGCGACTGAGCCATTTTCACTCATGATTAGGCAAGTGCCGTGTGAATCCTGAAACAATTGTTGATGTATATCCGTGTACACCTCTACATGAAGGGTTGATGGCTCTTAGCGCGATAAAGTCGGGTTTATATCTTGTACAGCACTGCTACAGTGTAGTAGGGCACGTCGATCAAGTCAGGCTGCAGTCCGCGCCCCGGCGAATCTGGCAGGCCAAGGTAATCTGACGGACGCGTATCTTCATTAACTCGAAGTTCGATATCGTCCAAGCCGTCCTCAACGAAATGCCTCCGCAACCCTTACAGGTCTACGAGGGCTACCGTACGCTAAGGGAGTTTTTAGTGAGCGATCGCCAGGTCGCGTTCAAATCCGGAAAGCTACTAACGCGGGTCGCTTTCGTCCCCGCCGTTCTTCGACGGATGTATCTAGTTATATCGCAGCGCCATGCCGTTAGCGACAGGTAGACGATCCGCCTCTTGCTGGATGCTATTAAAAAAGAGTATGCCGCTCCCAGCGAGGTTCCTCGCCAGAAGCCCGCGACAAACTCGATACCCGCACTCGTCGAGTTTGTTCGTGGTGTCCAGGGCTCCGAAGATGCCTTCCGCTTCTGGAAGTCAACGTTGCTAGGGGCTTGTGTCACGGAGTTCCCGTCTTTGCCGGAAATGGTATGTTCCGTGCCACCAAAACCTTTATGTTTTCTTTGCCTATCCCGGGCTCGTTAAAGATTGCCCCGTCTTCTTTTCTCGAGGCTTCCTGGGGCCTGGTACTGAGCAGGTATACTGGCTTGAACGACGTCTGTTTCGGCATTGTGCGATCGGGAAGGATGGCAGCTGTGCCGAACATTGAGGGCATCATGACGCCCACCATTGCTACAGTGCCCATGCGTCTGCGGACGCAGAGCGCGCTCGAGGTATCGCGGTACCTGGAAGATGTGGCGTCCTTCGGAAACAAGGTCATGCCGTTTGAACAGTATGGCCTCCCACTGATCCGCCGGTTAGGCGCCGATGCCAGAATGGGCCTGTAGCTTTCGGACGGTGCTCATTGTCTAACCGACAAACAAGTCTTCCGAGGGACAGGTAGCTAGCCCTGGCTAGCTTGTTCTCGACGCCGTAAACGAGAAAGAGCTAAGGGCGGAGAACTATCGGTTACCCATTGATTGCTAGCCCTGCTATGATGGGATGCTTATTGTACAAATGAACTACGACAGCGCCGTCTTAACTGTTGCTGAGGTAGAACACAGAGCAACACATTTCTCCCGGGCTATCGTGAAACTTTGTGAGAACCCCTATTCGCTATTAAGCGACATCGATGTCTTCACCGAACATGGCCCAACACTACAAGCATCTTTTGCTTCATTAAAAGGCAATGATTCGGCCGGTGTGAAATCATTCTCAGGGAACGGAAATAGTACAATTATATCAAATAGCATGAGAAAAGACGTCATGGACCTAGAATCACCATCGGAAGGTGACTTGCAAGATACCCTCCGTAGACTGTAGGCTGATGTATTGCGCATCGAACCAAGCACAATCAACCCCGAAGATGATTTTCTTATGCGAGGAGGCAACTTTATCTTAGCTATCAAACTTTCGTCATACGCGCGCATTACTTTGTCCGCTAGATCTATCATGCTTAATCCAGATCTGAAGAGCATGTCGGCGCAGATGAGCATGTATAGCGAGCAGCAGATCGCCGTGCCGCCACCGCCGCTGCAGTCCCGGGATCCAAGTTCTACGCGGAATAACACGTACCGTCTGCAGATCGGCCTCATGGCTTTGACGCTGCGAGAACAGAACACGTACGTGGCTCCGAGATGTTTCGATTAGCCTCCTACATGGACCGCGAGCGCTTCATGAGAACATGGGACCTTGTCTACCAGCGACACGAGCTGCTGTGGGCAAGGATTTGCCAGGTGTTCGATCAGCGTATGCACGCCGTGTTAATGCAAGTTGTATGTGCGGGTGACGCTGTGCCGTGGCATTTCAATTTATGTGTTAATATACATGATTACCAACAGCAAATATTGTCGCTCCCCGAGATGAGCCTAGGAACGTCTCTTTCTCACTTCAGTTTCATCTAAACTTCAACTGCCCAAACGTACTTTAGACTAACAAGACATCATTCCGTCTACAATAGATGGTCTACGAGGCTGCTATGGGATGACTTCTATTGCGCCTTTATCTAGAGGAGTCGCTTATTGCTACAACTACTTTTCCGATCCTACGTCGATTATCCCTAGCGGGAGGATATAAATGTTATTGCGGACCTTTAGAGGAAAGAGTTGGACGACTTCCATGCCTAGCATTATCCTCCTCTTTCCTTTGGTAAATCTGCCCAAAGGGTCGGGACTGCTAGCATAGAGTTCGACACCAAAATAGAGTACGATGACGGACCAGTCATCACGACGGCCGGGTTTCCAAGCATTGCTAGAGCAGCTTGGGCGCTCGCTCTCGCTTTCGGAGATAGATGGCCCTCCGACACTTATGACATATGCTTCGGAGCTGTTATATCTAGGTAACTCGAGCTAGTAGCTGCCATTGAAGACATCGCCTGTCCTATAATGAGCACAGTGCCCGTCCGGATTAAGATCGAAATGAGCGAGCCGGTCGTTAGCTATGTCGGCCGCGTCCGCGACCACGCAATGGCTGCGACAAACGCCGAACACGTTGGCCTAAGCGAGATCAGTCGGCTTAGCGACTAGGCAAAAGCAGCATGCCGGTTCAGAAACATACCCGTGGTACAGAGCCCCTGATATCAGTAGAATAACAAAACCAAGGCAAAGGCCAATCGCTACTAGGAGCCAATCGACTCCGGAGGCATGCAGAAGTCGTATCCCCTCGTCGTGTAGTGCACACCGCGCAGGGATGGCAGCGGGATCCGCGTCGGCGCCGTCTCCGACGAGACTCTAATCCTAGAATCTAAAACTTGCGTCCTACTTCAGAAGCTCTTGCGCATTATACTGCTTTTGGCCGACCGGAAGCATATTGATCGGCTGATAGCAGAGCTGCTGCGCAATCTCGCTTCCATCGAGGACTATCGGGAGATGGTTGCATTCAATAGCCGACCTGCTGCGGTTTCGAATTTCTGTCTCTACACGTTATTCGAGAAGAGCGCCTAGTATTATCCGCTACACCTTGTTATCATCGCATATGATAGACAACTCACGTACGGGGCGCTCGACCAAGCTTGTGATTGTATCGCCTTGTACCTGCAGCAGGAAATAGGTATTGGCGCAGATACACTCGCGCCGATGTGTTTTGAGAAGGTAAGCTTTATGGTGCTCGCTATATTGTCTATTCTCACGGCCGGGGGTTGCTATGCCCCGCTCGACCCGTAACATCCGCGTGCCCGTCTTAAGAACATGATCTACCAATGTAAGCCGAGTTCGATCCTATCCTCTGCCGCCCAGAGATCTCGTATGGTGGATCTCGTAGATGTACCGGTCTTGGTGGTCGATTCAGCTCTTCTCAAACAATGCGGCGAGCAGCCAAATCTAGGTATGCTGTCGGGCCACAACATCTCGCTTGTGTCATCTTTACCTCCGGCAGTACTGGACCACCAAAGGGGATCTTGATGGGACACGGCAGTGTGGCGTCCAATATGATGCATTACGCCGATATCTTCAAATTCCCACACGAGAACGAGTCCAGAGTCCTTCAGTTTAGTTCCTACACCTTCGATGTGAGTATGGTAGAGATATTCGCGGAGGAACCGTGTGTGTTCCCAGTAAAGAAAACCGGCTGGACGACAGAGCCGGTGTCATGACGTCTATGGGGGCCGAAATGGCTTTCCTGACCCCAACGATGGCCAGGACCTTGAAACCGAGCGATGTCCCAGCCCTCAAGATGTTGTGTTTATCGGGGGAACTTTCTACGACGTCAATTCTGAAGACTTGGTCCACGAGTCCCGCTAACGGTCTGTTCAATGCGTATGGGCCGACAGAGACCGCCGTGCACGGCGCTGCAAGCAGAGTACTCCCAAGCACAATCCCGGGCAATATTGGAGCCCCGTTCAGGGGACGATTGTAGATTGTCGATTCTGATAATCTGAGCGTTCCAAGGCCGGTGGGCTGCATCGGCGAGATCGTAATTTCCGGCCCGCCGCTAGCACGGGGATACCTCGGTGACCTGGAGGAGACGGCAAAGGGGTTTTCCGACAACGTCTCGTGGTTCGATGGCGTTTCGCTCCGGAGACTCTACAAGACGGGAGACATGGCCAGGTACCGCGGCGACGGCACTATCGAGTTTCTCGGCGGGAAAGACGGCCGCCAGGTCAAGTTCCACGGGTTCCGAATAGGACTGAGAGATAGAGGCTGCCCTACGCTCAGTTGACAGGGATGGCAATCTCACAGGCGTCGCAGTAGAGAAGATGCCCATTATGGCGACCGATGCTCTCGTGGCTTTCGTTCAAATAAAGATTCAGCCTATACGCAATGACAGGGATCAAGCTCTACTCGTATGCCTTAAGACACTCGATCATGAAACGAAATCGTCTCTTCAAAAAGTTTCAAGGTCTCTCTCGAAGCTCTTGCCTCAATATATGATACCTTCGCCCTTGCCGCCCCCGTCTCGGTGCCCACATTCGACCTCGGAGAAGCCCAATCGCGAGGTTTTTCGGATGTTAGCTAACGGCCTTACTGAGGATGAGGTTCGTACGTATCACAGGCTTCGCGACGATGACAATAGTGATGGTCTTGCCCCCAACTGCGCCGCTGACCACAACACTACTCGTCAAGCAAGGGCAAGTAGCGCAGTTTCCAAAGCCAGCGGCGATGACCACAGCAACGGTACCCTTCCTACCGATACCCAGAACATGGCTGCGAGCTTTCGGAGAAAAACTCTTCGGCAGGGTCTGGAGTTTGTTCTGCGCTTAGATCAAAACTTTTTCTGCACTTGCGGCGATTCTGTCTCTGCGATTAGCCTTGTCGCCGACTTCGGGCGGGAGGGCATTCACATCA
Organism: Xylariales sp. No.14919; assembly: GCA_002003505.1. Taxonomy (NCBI): domain Eukaryota; kingdom Fungi; phylum Ascomycota; class Sordariomycetes; order Xylariales; species Xylariales sp. No.14919. Next base: position 93,190 of record BDMC01000085.1, on the reverse strand, counting down.
CGGTGCGAGATCCGTACCGCCTCAAGAGCCTCTCGGCGATGGTGGAGTTTGTGGAACCGCAACGGCGACCGGACGCAACCATCACTCAGTTCGCATCAGATATTGATGAAAAGCGGATGATCACGGTACCTTCGATGGGACAGGCCAACAGCGTCGCATCGCGACCTCTACTCGACGAGGTTGCCGACTCTCTGGATATCAGCCCTGATCCGACTCAAGATATCTACCCGTGCACTCTCCTCCAAGAGGGCATTATGTTCCTCTCGGAAAGGACCAAGGGCTCTTATCAGGCATGCTAAAGTTTACTAATGCCGCGCAGGCTGGACTCCGACAGACTGTATAAGGCTCTCTGAGCCCTTGTAAAAATGTATGACATCCTCCGCATAAGATATGTCTTCCATAAGAGTCTCGGCAGCATACAGGTCGTTTTAACTGCCTCTGCGCGTTTTTGTGACGCAGATCGGCGTTCGCCACAGGCAAAGCAATACTTGACTTCACTGGCAGATAACTTGCCAAACCAAAGCAAAACAATAATTCTAGATTATTTTAAAACCAAAGTAGGAAATAAATTTAATTGTTAAATACCGTTTGCTACGCGTTGTAGTTGGACTTACAGGTCTCTCAGGAAAACCCGTATAAGGGTGCTAGGGATTGTTGGCGTCCGTCTCGGCGGCGCAGTTCTCGGGGTCTTAAAAGTAAGTCTGTAGGACAGGACGGGCGCAGGATCTGCGCTAGCGTATCGAAGGATATGCGCTGGCGCGGCTACAGGTTAGCGTAGGCTAGCATGGTCAAAGGATAGTTAGTGAAAGAAAGGCATATAATAATATCCTGAGTACGGTAAAAATGTTTGCCGGAGAGGTATAGTATAGTCGCAAACGCTGCGCGGGCGTAGCAAAGGCGCTGCGCACGCGGAGAAAAAGGTCAAGTTAAGATAGATATCTGTGTTGCCCCTATTATTATTATGACCTGATGCTTTTCACAGCCCGGATCCCATTCGGCGGCTTAGACAGACGATGAAAACGCCCACAGCCACCTTTGACCTCTTAGGACCTAAGGTTAATACGCACGGTGCAAGGTGTGTGCGAGTGGTTCAGAGATGCTATAGAACAGAACATGTATTCAAACCGTATAGGAAGAACAAACAAAGAGATAAATACATTGTGTAGGAAAACCCTAGGTAATAGAAATTTAGGACAAACAGTTTCTTCTATATTGTGCTAAAAAGGATTTAGACGGCTGGTTTCTCAACAATCTTTAAATGGCCCAGGATACATGGCGCATACACACTATACTGTGTATGCTAAGGCATTTGGTACAGCAGCAAGCGTCTCGACAGCAATGCGGACTAAGCTATATCTTTTTACTTTAACAATGATGACATGAAGCCTGTAAATATTGTATCTCCTGCTATCATAGCCCCTGAGAATATAGCACCCGTAAATGCGCTCGTAGTAAATCGTTCCGACAGCTTGGTAGCAAGAAATCCGGGGGGCTCGATCAAAAAGTTAGCACAGGACTTGGACGCAAAAGTTCACATCTATCGACACGCAGGTATCTCTGATTCACATATACGAGACGCTGATAGAACAATAATAGAAAAATAGCTGGACCAAGTACTAGGAGAAGTATCAGGCATAGAGGAAAGATGCGAATACGACAGCTACCTTACCTACAGAGAGAGGCAGGACAAGCAGATAACGCACATTGGCTCATGAGTGAAACTTGTCTCTAGTCGAGGACAGGGCTGAGTTCGAGACCGAGGTAACCGTCGGCAGCGACAGGGAGGCGCTCGAGTTCATGCCGTGTAGCTATCGCTCGGCGCCGTAGGGGTTACAATATTATATAACCGCCGGCACTAGCTAACCGGCCTTACTCTATAGACTAACCAGCCTTGAACATGGCCAATTCGGTCGGGACGTTGGCGTCTCCGTATGGGCCGGTCTTTTTGACTCTTCTCGCTTTTTCTATCCCGGCCGAAGTAGATATAGCAGTCGATACGTTCTCTAGAAACCTCCTTGACAGTCTTTCAAGCGATAAAGCAGAAACGCCTTGTCTTAGGCACGCCGCATCTAGGATTCTGCCTAGAATGCCCTCCTAAACTAATAGGCTGATCTCAGTAATACGGGATATACGAGCACAACTTATACTATCCCTAATATAACCAACCCATAATAATTATGAACCCCCGATACCCTCATCCTGCACGACGCGCGGGCGAGGATCCGCACCCGATCTATTGCATCCGCCGCCTCCGAGCCTCGCCGACTCATCCCTGGCCCCGCGCGGCACTTCCGTGAACATCGTGAGCCAAGGCGGGGGAGAGGAGGAACGAGAGGAAATGAGGGAGACGAGGACGCGCGAGACGTAATGAGTGCGCGAGGATCGGGCCGCAAATGCAGTCTGCCACAACATAGCCCGAGTCCATCCCGTGCCGTCGTTGTTGCAGTATCCATCTCGGCGTCAAGGCCTCTGTGCTCATCCTTCTTCCCTTTCTCCTTTTCCGAGTCGTCAGGCGACATAGTTGTTCTTATTGCTAGAGACCCGAAAGCTAGCTAAATGTGTTAAGCTCTCCTATTATAATAGTCATTATATACTAAGACAGAGGAGAACAGACAGGCTGAAGTTTAGTTTCCGCTAAATGAATGGAGGCTTTATGACACTAAAACAATAAAAAGTCAAAACGCGCTGCGCTGTCTGCGTATCTTTGTAATCCCCTTACCACCTAGAGCCTAGTAAAACCACTATATAATCAAAGGCGGGCGTGCGTCCGTATAAGGTCCACGTTGTAGTTGAAGACGGAGGTATCAAGTGCCAAAATATCACCTGGCAGCATACCTGAGTTGGTGTTGACGGCCTTGTCCGGGATCTTCTATGGCTTGCTGTCGGCCACGTCGTAAGGGAAGTTAACAGACAGGCGGGAAACTAGCTGCTGTCAGCCCGGCCATCTTCTCCACGGCTCGTTGTGCGACACGTGGATGGTCTAGCGCAGAGGGCCGAGCCGGGAAGCAATATCGGCCGACGAAACTATTCCGCTCGGTACGCAGTGCCAAGCCGAACTTCGCTTTAAAGACCGTCGTGCCTACCTTGGCTTTTCATCGTGTTGCATATATTCTCCTAGATAAGCACGCCCAGCGCCGTGAGTAAACTGCCTTAAGCCATTTACTTGTCTGGAAGGCGAAAGTCCAACTTCTCTTCGAGGTATTGGACAGAGATAGAAAAGGAGAGCAACTTGAACCAGATTCCTGCTCGTCGGTAGCTCACGCAGTATACGCGGGCATTCGTAGATAACTTAGTCGAACATGTCGCGCACTTGCATTACATTGCCAGCATCGTTGAGTGTAGACCGGTTTCCGAGGTCGGTGCGGAACAGGTACGTCTTAACCCTTGCATCCCCTTACCCCTCACATAAAGTCGAGTACATGTTTCAATAAGGTATTCAGCTTCTCTATTACTACTTAGACCAGCGTAACAGTAGACGGATACCATAACGTATAACCCTAGTCCTTGCCAGGTAACATTCAAAGTCATCTTAATCCGCTAAACAAGTTTTCAAATCAGGGTTATCCTTTATCGGGAGGTACGACACCCTCTGCGTGTATGCAGAGGCCGCAAAGCCACTACCGCCGAACAAGCACGGGATCATCATCCTAGGAACAGTTCAGGGTGTAATGGAAACAGCTATCATAGCCTGTAATAACATACCGCTTTGTTCTCTCGTGACGCAGAATACATACACTTCACACCTAAGTAAGCCGACAGCGATAACAAACCAGGAGTTGAAACACAACTGCCATCTCACATGAGTAGCCAGAGGAAGGTTTGGGCCGTAGTTTAGCTAGCCTGCTTATAAGAAGTCATAGTGCCAGTCTAGATCCTATTGGTTCTCTTAAGTTTTCCCTGGTCTTTTTTTCCCTGGTCTCTTTTTCCCTGGTTTCTTTTCCCTGGTTTCTTTTCCCTGGTCTTTTTTTCCCTGGTCTCCTTTTCCCTGGTTTCTTTTCCCTGGTTTCTTTTCCCTGGTCTTTTTTTCCCTGGTCTCCTTTTCCCTGGTTTCTTTTCCCTGGTTTCTTTTCCCTGGCCTTCTTTTCTATGGTCTCTTTTTCCCTGGTTTTCCCTGGTTTTTTGCTTCCCTGTTTTTTTCCCCTGCTTCAGACCCTTGGATAACCTAGCAGGTGTTAGACAGTCTTGCAGGCACAAAGAGACAATGGCTGCAGCAAAACAATATCTGAAGTAATAACAGAGAGAATAGTATGCCAATCCATCTTGAAACCCCAACAAGATAAGCTATTATTTAAAGCACCCCAAGCCAAAGGTGTGCTTAGAGGGAAAATAGCTAGCTATCCCCGGCCTATAGGTGCTGTGTTCTAAAGAGGTTAATAGGCTTTGTAGCCCACACGCTCTCTTTACTATTATTGGGTCTAGAAGTCGAAAGGATAACGTTTGAAACCCAGCCATATTGAAAAGCGCAGAGAGTGTTAATGTGATGCTAGGCCGGAAACGCCACCCTCCCACTAGACATTTATCTTTGCAGACAGATTCAGCAGCTAAGAGGCCGCCCGGGAGACGCTAGTTCAAACGGTCGGTTGCCAACTTGATGCGTTAGGTTTAAGAGCTGCATTTATATTTCTAGCTATGTTGGTTAAGTCTGACGAAGCAGCCCTGGTTAAGTGCTAAGGGACTCTAGAATTGCTTCCAAATAACAATCAGGCAGGCCTTTATTAGTCTAGGGCGTAGTTGACGGCTCCCTCTCTTGATAGCAGGCCCCCCCCCCCCCCCCCCCCAAATGCGTTGCTCTGGCATAGAAGGAATCAAGTCAGTCAATAGCAGCCTTACTAATAAGCACCAGCTATAGATGCTCTAACCTGGCTTGGGTTGCCAGGGTCGGTCGGCCTTAGGCCTGTCGACGTTCTCGACGCATAACGGTGGCTATGATTGTAATGGCCGAAGGCATAACGTGCTCCAACCGCGATCCCTCCGCCGTACGGGCGACTTATCAGCTGTGCCCTCCTCCAGTTAATTAACAGTGTAATATGTCCTCGTCTCTCGTAGCACCTGCGCTAGAATTGATCAGACATGATCTAGATATTCCCCAGGACTGTAAGTCGAAATTACATACCCCGATGCCCGTGTCCTCTCCCTTCCCCTTCTCTCTTCCCCCTGCTCTTACGTGGCCAAATGTCCGCCTCCGACCTAACACTTGGTTAGCTGTCGCAAACTCTTTACCCTATGTGGAGTGGATGGACAGGGAAATAAAAAATGTGAAAATGCACGCTCAACTTCTAGACGAACTAGACACATCAAATCACCTGTTGTAAAAGCCGCTGCCCGGAATGTCGGGTAAAATCACGCAGACGCCGGGGATCTCGGTTTCCGGGGTAAATAGAAGGAATGCGGGCTTTATCCAAAGTCCGCAGCAACACTTATACTATCGGCGGTTAGGTAAGTAGCCGCGAAATCGCCGCAGGGTTACGGATACCGAACATGAAGCGAAAAGAACGTCGCTTCATGTACGTAGGGGAGCTGCTGCATGAAGCGTTCCCAGGCCAGGAGGATCTGTTGGCTAAATGAGCTTACACTCGATCACACCCTCGTATGAATCCGACTCCGACCCTATACCGCATTACACCGGGAATCCTGGAGAGCTTACCGGCGCTCCTGTGGCCGGAGACAAGAGTAAGGGATCCACGATCGCAACACGAGTCTCTCAACGAGCCGTGGGTTTCCAGCAACAGGAGGATTGGCACAACAAGAAATGCACCCCGGTATATTGCTAGAAACCAGACAAAATTGCTCCCTCCACCTAATATTAACACAAACCGTCAAATCTTAGGAGCTCCTCACTCATGTTCTTCTCTCGCTCTCTGTACGACCTATCAATATGATGACAATACTACATAGGTACGTGATATGACAATAGATGCGTAGGGGGAAAAAGGTACAAGCCGGCGTCTAGGTACTCAGTAAAGCCAGGAACGTGGGATATAGCGAGGGCAATAACGTCCTGCGACCGGCTTCCAGCCCGCGATGCGGAAACTGACGGTCGAGACGCGACGCGCCGCGGCGCCGCCGGGTCCCCTATCGTGTCCCCGTAGACGGTCACGTCAGGCCGCGAGACGAGGTATTCAACAGGAGGAAGTATCTTCTGCAGCGTTTCTTCGTGCCGATCTAGTTAAGGACGTTTAATCCAGTAGGGCCTGGGGAGTCATAGGCACCAAGACAACGGGTAAGACAAGATCCGGTCTATGGTATGCCGAGGTGCAACCAGCTTGATCCTCTACCTCGACTCGCGTTTACGATTCTCTTGCCGGGCTAGGATACGCACCGAAAGCTAGCAGTGATTCGATCTATTTAGCACCCTCTGTCCTAAGCAAGATGTGATTGTACTAGGCACGGCCGGGGCCACCTAGCATATTGGCGGCGTTATAGCAAAGTATGAAAAAACAAATGAGTATGATGGCGGCGGCAGCGCAGCCCGCTGTCTACCAAGTCTTCTACTTAATTTAATGCCTTGTGCACACGCATGCTAGTACGACTTCGGCCCTATACCTTGATATCGCTCACTATCTCAGCTGAGTCATAGTTTCATCGGCGCAAACAGCAGTGCTGACAGCTCCAATCTGAAAGTTAAATAAATCGGCTGTTCATTTCTGACCAGTGCACGCTTATCTACCGTCAGACAGCTTGGACTTGTGAATTTTTCCGACGACGCTCTACTCCTCAGACAAGAAGTAAATCGCAACAACCAAAAGCGCATCGCATAGCTACTACATAATCAAAACAACACATCCTACTCTTTGTATTCCCCCCGCCTTCTCGCGATTCCCGTACACTATTCATTCACTCTAATCGTGACGCAGGACATAAGGCCTGCCGTCAGTACATCTATTATGGGCACATCATGCCCCCTTGACCTTTAGTGCGATTAGTAGCTTTCGACCTTACACAAGTAGGGATACAGACCCTTCTCTCCCTGTCTATGTTAATATGCGTGAGACGTACGCGCATAGTCGGCGCCACGGCCGCATGAAAGTCAAGGAAGTCGTCTGTCTGCATGGACAGTCTGCGCGGAGAGCGACAGGTGCTGGAGCCTCGATGCTAGCGCGGTAATTAGTATTTGGTAGGAAATGAATACCTTGAGCGGTTCGTCAAGCCATTCGTCTTTTCGCCTCCTACATTTTATGTGCTTCCCGGCCCAGGAGGTATTTTCAAGGGGTGAAATCTAGTATCTCTTTGCTTATGTGTTACATACACCCTTACTCCCTCCCTAGGATCCTTCGGGCCTAAGGCCAGTAAACGTATCCGATGGGAACTTAACATTGCGGTCTACCGCGACCTACATCTGCTATTGATGATCTAGGTATTCACACTAGAAAATTCGCCTAGCTAGCCTTGCCCCTACGTCCGTTTCGATGTCCCCTTAGGTACAAGGCCCGTGAACAAAATGGCCGCAGGCAAAGGCATGGATTTAAATCGAGAAGCTGACGAGATACAAATAAAGCTGGCAGGTCTAGCTCTCACTCCTTAGAACCCTTGTAGGAAAATTAGAGTCAGGCGACTTCTGAGCTCGGTGCTGTAGCTTGTATGCAGGAACTTTGGCTCCTCTAAGGTAGGCTGAGAAAAGGTGCGACGAGAGCTCGGGCAGGAGGTGGGCGTGAGGTTAATTACTAAAAGTGCTCGGAAATAAAAGATTTCTAGGTCGTGTTGTTGTGTGAAAGGTATTTCCTTTTGTTTTTACATATACTAAAATATAATGAAAGGTAAAAAAACATAGGTAAGTATTACATAACAAGACAAAAATAAAAGTGTCTAACTACTTAGGCAGTATACTTAGTATAAGCTAACAGCTCCACTTTAAATAAATGCTTATCTAAATGTTGCAAGGATTATTATCTCCTTTTTAAGTGTTAAAAATGCAGTGAAAAGCGATTCAGCCCATGAACGCATTCCCCACTTTAATCCTCTTTCTGCCTTGCGAAAAATTAAAAATAACAACAACAATGACTACATTCCCCACTAAATCACCAGGGGTACATGCAAACACCCCCTGCAAGGCATAACATACGCACAAGGCACGGTAGTCCTAAAAGGAGTGGACCCAGAGTCACAACCTAACGCGCTCTTAAGGTAAGAATATGGCCTCTAGAATATCTATAGATAGTATGTAGAGGATAGCTTGCCACGTCTCTATAGCCTTTAGGAGGACTATGTAGGGTTTCGCCGGTATAAGGCTAGTCAGGTAGCAAACATAACACATTAAGTAATATGCCTGACCGTATGGTCCAGTATAAAGTTCCCCCTCTCAATATAAACGGTGTACGATTTGGTCTAGTAGGCAAGGCATCATCTATCAAGCTCTTGTTCATTTGTTTTGCATCCGAGGCAGTCCAACTCGGCCTGCGAGGTGCTCGGGCCCTAGGAAAGATGTCTAGAGCACTGGGATATTGACTTGAGGATTGGCAGTGAGGTCTATGCCTGCTTTTAAAACTAGAACTACATGTGTTTTTTCCATGAACTATTTGTCGTCCTTGAGATCTTGACCGCGGCGCTATTCTCCCTTCGTGTGCAGGGGACAGGAGATCTCGTGGCGCCTCGGCGCGCAGGTGCACGTTATGTGGCATCTTGGCCGGCCAGGTTATCTGTTAAGTAATCACAAGTAAACCCAAGTAAAAAGAAACAGACGCGTGGTAACGAGTAGCTGCCGAGCCACTTTTAGCAAGGCCAAGCTAATAGTTAGATCCGCCCATCGTTTGCAAACCGAAAGAGCTGCATAAAGCCACGACTAGGTGAGGGTCAGTTAGCCGGTCCGGCACCCGACGAGAAAAATCGGAAAATCCCTCGCGACAAATCTGCGGCGGAAAGGGCCCTTATAAGGGCCCCCTCCTCCCCTGGCGACCTCCGAGTTAGAGGTCGCCGGGCGGTTCCGGCACTTTTAACAAGTGTCTAGCCGCCCTCGGGTAGCAAGCTCGTTGACAACCCTGGATTATTTGATCAGCGAGCTTGGTGAAGGCTTCGAGGAGGAGGAGGAGAGCCTGTTGTGGCTTTCGTTGTCGTAGTCGAGTAGGCAAGGAAGGGTGTGTGCCATTAGCGGCCGGAAATCAACACAGTGATTTGCAATCAGTGTCAAGGGTACAAATTAAACTTAATATCGAACCTACGGTTTACCTTTTTATTCTTTTCCGGCTGGCTTGCGAGCTGCTTCTAGCATAAGAAGACAGAGGGCGAGATTCAAACGGCGGCACAACAGTGTTGCGCTGCGGAAACAAGTAAGGGAAGCAGAAGATATGCGTAGCCGGATCCAAGAACTACATGTAAGCCGAGAATGACTCCTTTATTATAGAGCTAGCAACCTTAAATTGCGAAATAGCTAAAAAAACCGCCGAGGTTCTCAAGGTGTAGACAGTAGCCCCTTAGCAAGAAGGCAAAAATCAGGGTTGTTCACGAAGTGCATTAGTAGTAAGTATCTGTGGCGGGGGCGACGCAGCCGAGATCCGTAGTTTAATTACGTCTCGGCCCGGCCCTTGAAAGACTTGAGGACAGAGAGGGAAATTTGTTATGCGAGGCAGTTGTTGAGAGGGGGGCTGCTACTCGACCATGGTTTTATTTGGACACAAATGCTCCCTCACTAACTCAGCTGGTCGAAATGGTCCGTTAATTGTTTTTCCAGGGTTGGGGCCGTGGCCGCAAGGTAAAAGCTAAACACGATAAGCTCGCCCGGTATGTACAGGTGATAGACGGACGGACAACTGTTGCCGATATAATCCATATGCAAGTAAGCCCGAGCTAAGCAACAGTGCTTAGAAACTTATTAGTGCTGTACCTGTGTGAATTTGCATGGCTATGGCAGGGATAGCCCGCCCAGCGCCCTAGATACCGGGGTCATGTCCGGTTTGAAACGGAATCGTCGACAACAAGGGACTGTCTGGTACAACTAGAAAAAAGCACGGAAGACAGACAAGTCATCGTCGTCGTTCGAAATCGCAAACGCGGTGCGACTACATTGTCCGGAGCAGCAGCTAGAGCCCGGCATCTGTAGGCCACAGACGGCGTTTATTAGCTGTCCTCTTATCATAGCCATGTCGGAAGGTATATCGTATCCTCATCAACTTATCTAACCTGTAAAACGAAAGAACAGTAGAGGATGTGTTAAATGCGAATAGGGTCCGAAGGCCTTTAATTCGAATGCTAGGGTTGTTGAGATCGTCCCGACGGCTGCGCGGGTATGTTGTATTTTGCGAGTGTAAATCTTGTTCGGCACCCTACGCACACCCGACACCTATGCTACACGTCCTCCTTCCTTGGGGCTAAAAATGCAGTGAAGGATCTCCGGATGCAGCCGAGAGCACCCGGTCCTGGTCTATTGGCACCTAGATTATGGAGATCGACAGACGCGGCCAATGAGCACAATGATCATCAACCCCTTGAATACGTCGGCGTTGCCCGGGTCCATCTCTACAAACGCGGCGAGCTCCGTGGCATTGGCGCATTGAGTAAGGCCCTGCGCCGGTCATCGAGGCCGTCCTGGTCGACGTAGCACAATAAAAGTAGAAGACACTGCGACGTGTGAGGAAGCCGACTGCTCTACGAGATTCTAGTTCAAGATTCTGTTTCCCAGGCTCTACTTTAACATCAGTCCGTTCGTAAAATATAGAATAGGAGGTAGTGTAGTAGAGTAATAAAGCTGCACCCTTAGGCTTTAGTTTAGGCTGTGTTTAGTAAATTTACTTGCCTCTAGGTTGTCGAAATTAATTACTTTGCAAAGGGTGTTTAGAATACTTAGAGGACTTATCAGCGGTACAGATGATGAGATACACCTCGTAGAGCTAAGGCGCGAGTATTTCACATTCCTTAGTATTATTTTGAACAATAGCTTCACGACGCCCCGACCACCGAATCGCTAGCTACTGAGAAACCCCTCTCTGCTTGGTTCCCGTCCATGCAGCACGGTGCCCCAGCCAGTCACAACCAACCTGGCGGGCTGACGCTCGTGAACCAACACTTGGTGATTAGTGACCTCGATCAACATTCCGCCACAGGTCTCTGCGAAAGCCCGACCTCGTTCGGGCCGGACTTCTTTTAGGAGGAGTCCTTGTCTCTAAAGCCTGAGTCCTAGACTTCTCGGCCGGCGACGTACCGCGGCGCGTATAGCTTTGAAAAGGCCTAGCGACTGTACTATCTGGCTATGTGTGAGTGGTGAATATTCCTTCGGCACAAGAAGAGGAACGGGCCGGCATCCTAGCCGTAGTAAGGCTACCCGTAGGTGCTTAACCTAGATAAAACGTGCAGTAAAGGTACCTATCTACAACACCCGAAGCAGATAATAACAACTATATAAAGCGAAGGCTTAGCTAGCACTGCGTCATTTCAGGTCCTGTTTATAAGAGGACTTTAAGTGCTAGTTGTTAGAATATAAAACCTGCTACATCAGCTATTAATTGACATTATCGCAAGGCCAGGGTCCGCGTAGCAGGACCTAAGTACATCCCGCGTCTGGCTTCTCCAAAACAGACGGCCTGCTAGCAGATCCTCACCAACAGTGCCCCCAAGTGCACGATTCTGGCAGTAAGCCCCGTAAACCGCCCCGCAATAGCGACTTGGTTAGCTTTTCGCTCTCTCCCGTTGGCCAGCCGGCATCGAGAGCTATGGAGGTTGATGAGAAGACGAAGCTCGACGGGGATTCCGGAGAAAAGGAGGAAAAGGAGGGCGAAGAGCCCTCTGTCCGTCGTTCAAACTAAGCCCGGCCGGGGAAATGATGAGATGACAAGCCCATTTAACCATTTGATTGCGGCCTTAGTAGTCAACCCGACAGACCTTGTAGAGATTAATTAAAGTAAAGCAGGAATATGTTGCTTTTTGTTGCTCAAGCCATTTGAAAACTGAAAGGGCAAGTGTATAAAGATCCTGCAGCAATGTATACAATAGTCTAAAGCGGCCTATACAAGGCTGGCATAAGACAGGCAAGCAACTGCTGGCAATAGCTTCGGCAGAATAGTCGTTAGCTTTATGAAAGTCAAGATCGAGGTTGGTCTAATAACCCGATTGCTGCCGCAGCGTGGGAGAGAAATGTAATTAATAGCATGCAACAATAGAGAAACTCGTCCAGGTTAGGTATTACCTAGTGTCCGTATTCCTCGCCTAGGCTAGAGAAGGCAGCATATCGCCCTGGCCTCTGTCTTAGACGGAAACATAAGCCCTCGGTACCACGCGGCTCTATAGGTGCTCGTTACCCACCAGGAAGCCCTGCTGTTTCTTTCCCTCTCTAGGGGAGCTGATACCATGGACGAGGAGGCCCAGGGGCTGCGCAGGCGCCTGCATCATGGTTGTGGCGGATAGGGAAACGGAGGAACGACTTGGTTCACTTTTAGTGTTTCTAATAGTTATACAAACGAGGAGAAGGTATTTGGTTGTAAATGTGAAGTAATGCAATGTTAGCTCAGTGCTAGATGTACTGTCGGAGTTGTTCAAGAGATACGTATATATATATGGTGTGACTCACCCTCTCGGAGAGGTTATGCAATTAATTCACATCGGTGATTTTGTCCGGCAGCGCGCCAGCATTAGATCGGGTTGACATGCGCAACATGATAGCCTGCCTTGTGCCAAGTGCTAACGTAGTGACATTGTAGCTTACCGTGGTTATGACCAAGTGGTATGTCTTCTAGCCTTTGAATTTAGTCTTTGGCCTCTTCTATCTCCTGGTCATGCTTGAACCTAAGATCTTCGTTATCGTCAAACCAAGCCATATCCGTGTCCAAGTCCTCCACGCCTTCCATCATTACATTATTATGAGGCCTAACACCCTCGGTATCACCGGACCTCGCCGTCTGTCTCCACTAGATCATCGCCCAAATCACCCTCAGACACGCTAGCAAGCATTCAACGTAGTATACCACCTATCAGAGGAGTCATCCTCACCCGAAAACAATTCGTCCTCTCTGGAATGTATCCTGGTCCCTCCGTGCTCGAGAGGGTGTCAGAAAAATTACGGAGAGGCACCATGTCGGGTGTATGCAAAACAACGCCTACCCCTAAACGTAACTATAATATACTATACATAACTCCGCCTCTCTTAACCGCAACTCACGACCTTCTTCCCCTTGATCTTCCCCTTGACTTTAACCGTGACTGTGACTGTGACCGCGAGCGCGACCGCGTCCTCATGCCAATATAGTCCGAGTCTCTATCTATATCTATATCACGGCGCGTGGTCTTCCGCTTCTTCGCCGTCTCGGCCTCGGAATCCGTGTCGAAAGTCACCACCTTTCTGACTTGCTTATCCGGCCTCAGGAATTTCAGCAGTCGTTTCTTCTTCGGCTGCACATTCGAAGGTAGCGCATTATCGTATTGCCGCTGCTCTTCTTCGCCTCGGCTGACAAAGGACGCCAGTTCTTCGAAATCGAACGAGAGCGTGGCATTCCGCGCCGCTCGGGGCAGTGCGGCGCGTTGGTCCCACGGTACCAGCCATTGAAACGGTATGTCGAGCCGTCCCGGGACCGCGTTTCCGTTCTCGTCCGAAAAGACTTGGCCGTCGATCACCGGCGTCACCTCCCAGCAGTCTTCTACTAGTTCCTTATGCCAGACATAGAGCGAGCCGGTCGGGTGGTAATTCGGTGTATTTCGTTTTTGCTTGTCCTTGTAGTGTATTTTGAAGCCGAGATAGGCCGAAATGTCGGCGGGGAATTCTTGAAAGTATTCGTCTACGGCGGTGTGCAGGTCGTCGTGGCTCCAGGCCACATCGAAGATGAACGGCGAGATCAGGGCTTCCTCGTGCCAGGCCTGGCCGTAGGGAGACCGTACAAAGGTAGGTTTGCCTTGCTCACTACCTGCCGTCAGCTATTTATTATACTTTTTTTATCTTTATAACACGTCTAAAAAAAGCGGGCGGCCCAACCTAAGCTTCCGTACAAAGACATGCCCCCTCTGACGGATCTTCTCGCGGAATGGCCGGAGAGAAGGGATGGTGGTCGCGAGCTCGTCGAGATGACGCTCCAGAGCGTGGCCAAAGTCCAGCTTCACCCGTTCATGGATGGGGGCGGCCATAAACAGCAACACCAATGTCCCCGTGGCACCATTCCAATTATAGCGAATCTTGTCAAAAAACCGCTGCAGTGGCTCGTCTCGATCGATCTTGTTTAGCAGTTGGTGAAACCCGGGCTCGGATAGCCGGAATGTAAGGCGTGGCGCGCTGGGGTAGACGCCGCAAAAGGCCCGGAAGACGATATTGTAGATGTCGTCGACGGTTTGCTCGTCCGAGTCGGAGTACGACTGCCCGTCGAGGTCGGAGTACGACTGCCCGTCGAGGTCGGCACAAGCGGAGGCGGAGGAGGATTGCGGCGAGGGCAAGGCGACTGGCGCATGGGCCTTAGCAGTTGGTTTGTTGGGCCGGCCGTCACTCACGTCGCTACAGACGCCGGTGCCGGGTGTCGACGGCATCTTGGGTGATACCAGGGTGATAGGTTAGGTGTTAGTTTGTCTTAAGGCACGCACGCGCGCCACGGCGCGAGCTGCGTATAGTTGTATACCATCAAACAGGCCGGAGAACAGAGGTGAAAACGATGTCCCGGCGGGAAATTAGGAATCAGAATAAGAGAAGTAGAATAAGGGAAGGAAGATAAGAGATAAGTAAGAGAGGATGAGATGAGAGGATGAGAGGATGAGAGGATGAGGGGAGGAAAGACTGAGTATATGCTAGATACGGTGGGGGGGCTCTGCCTTACCTATCTAGAACCAGCCACACACAGCTACGACGCGGGCTCAGCCACTTCACGCAGTGGTAAGTACAAGCTGCTAAGGCTGTGGCTGAGTGACAGGGCATTTGCTTACTAGTTAGTAGTATTAGTGTGATCGAGAATCGGATAGGATAGACCGAGTGCAGGGATGTGCCACATGGTGTGGGATGTGGAGTCAGGCTTAACACTTACATGCATTCGCCTTGCATCAGCTCGCATTAGCTGCCGCTGTCAGACTATGTGTACATATTGATTACTGCCCCTGGCCAATGATCCCGCGCAGGGACATGTGACTCGTGACTTGTGCGGCAAAAACAAAGCTCACTCACCCACCATATAAGTCCCGTCAGTCCCCCTCAGACTCTTACTCACGTCCTCATCCTCTCTTCATCATAGGAATGGATTGCTAGATAAAACGACTGCAGTATGCCTAACCAAAGAAAGGAAGAAAGGTTTGTCATACATACTATGCCCTCGTCAAACGCCTTTTATTATTATTCCCTGTAGTAGTAAGAGAGTAGCACCAACCTATCATAGCAGGAGAAACAATTTGTTCATGTTGTCCTAATTTTTTTTTTTTTTTTGTTTCTAGTTATCGAATATCGGGCAACGGATTTAAAAGCACTGAACGCTATTGTACTAGCTAATATGTTGCCGGCCTGTAAAAAGGTAAACCAAGGGGATAGAAGCATACCGGCCTTGTATACTTATTACTTTGGATTATTAAAACAATCTTTACCGATGCTATCTAGAATTTGCAGGCTGACCTAAGGTTTAAGGGAATGGCGTAATCAACCTTCCTGCTGCCCGGAGGACGCAGAGCGCTAGTTCCGGTGGCCTCACTCGATGCCAACTCTTCGTCGAGCTAAGCTATGCATGCGAGATAAGTCTCTTAGTTTGGTTGTAAGACGCATGGAACAGTCACCGGCTATTGCGGTACTGGTAAGGGCCTCCACACACGTCTTTCACGGACTTCCGGCTGCTATAATCTTCCTCAGACATACCTTGACTTCAAAGTTTGCTATCGCTTATATATTATTGCCTATATAAGGGCCGAGGAACGGAGTTGCTCTATGTGCGCTTGTATCTCGTACAGAAGGATTTTGTCTCTGTTGATAAAGCTTTAAAGACGATAGCATAGGGCGCAGGTATAAAGAGGCAAGAGGTTGCAAATGGTATTGTAAAGGAAGAGCAGGGGTTTCGCTACCACAGGCATTTCTATAAACCCTAGGTCATCTATTTATTCAATAGTAGCGGCCTCGGGACGCACAGCACGCCGTTTACTCCTAGTACCTCACTACTTCTTTCTAGCCCTTGTCGGTAGGTATTTTACACCTTGAATTACGACTTTACATTACATTGCTAACACGTACAGCAGGGGTCGTTTTTTCCTGAAAAGGCATGCTATGAATGTATGTTTTAACGACGACTATAAGGACTTGCCTGGCAGGGTCTAGGACGATGAGCCGGTGATTGAAATCAGCCAGCTTTTGGCCGCGCCGATGATCTCTCTCGTCTTAACTAATCAACGTCAAGTTGCTTGTCACAGTTCACACTGCTGGTTGAATCCAGTGTTGACCTATGTTATTGCACAAGGAGGGAAGTCCTCCTTGTGCCAGATGTGACTATCTAGTTAGTTTATATACGGGGTTTCCTCTGGCCTATGCTCTGCCCCTAGTCCTAGTATGGTTCCGTGACGTTGCTGTCTGCGGAAGATCCGGAAGATCTAGATGACACCGCCCCTTCGCCAGATCTTTCCGGGCCCGACTCGGATATCCTCGAGGAAGCGGTCCAATTTGGCATGAAGTACTGGCCTGAGAAGAAACTTGAACCAATTCCGACCTAGGCAGCTTATAACCGCAGGAGTTTTCAATAGGCTTCCGCGGACAGACCAGACCTACCGGTTCAGTATGCCCTAGGGGTCCCTCTTGACAGGGTCAACAACAAGCGAAAAGAGACATCCGCCGGTATGGTTATACCCTACCGTGTCAATGCCGAGAACCGGCTCCCGAATGTCGAAAACGAGAAGAATCATCCTATCGTGATTGCGATCCTCAATAGGCGAGACGAGACAAGACAAGACATTCATATCGGCAACTGCTATGCCTTTCGATACGTCAAGACCATGCGATCCGACCTTACTGAACACTTTGGCATCGATACGGCTATAAGAATCGAAGTGTCTCTCTGCCTCCTCTTCTTAACACGACCTAGGCAATGCTGGATGTGGAATAAACAACCAGGCAGTTGAGGTACAGACAGGCACTTGATGAAATCGTTATTACAGTCAGTCGCAGCTCTATCACAGCCCTTGCCTTACCGCGGTTAGCCAGATCAGACAGACCTTTGCTACTGCTCAACCTACGCAGCATCTCATAGCGACCGATGGCGACTCTTCCTTACTAGGCTTAGAGGCTAGTCCTGCCGATGATACTAGAGATACCGGGCTGTGCACTACCACCGAGGTGCTACTTTTACTTTTAGACAATGACAAAGTTCAGCGGCTGAATAGTTCATGGGAGGATGTCCCCGAAACGGCTGTTTTCGCAGCACCTCACTAGCCCATAGTTTTCACTTCGGCACAGTTCGCCTTGGAGGCAAACCCACCGGCCTAAATCTGGCGGAACAGAAGCCACTCACGATAGTGCTGATCGCAGTTCGGCCTTTCTTTGCCTAGAGTTGGCCCGAACCCTGCTCTTGAGCGCAGGAAGGAGAAAGAGCCCAGCCGCCTTGGATGCAATGGGACCCCGCCGATAGACATCAGAGGAAGTGAAGTCTTCGAGGAAACTGCCTGCAACCTAGGAGCTAGCGTCAACCCAGAGCCCAGAGCCCGGAGCCTGGAGAAGGACGGGACAGGCTCTGAGCCCGCCGATACCGTGGAAGCGGGAGGGGACAGAAACCCCGTCGCTCAAGATCTTAGCAGAAGAGTGAACTGGCTTGGGCGCAACCGAACGCACTAGGCGCTATGTACTTGCTTGTTAATGAGATACGCCTGCTTTTCTAAAATCCTGGGACAGGCAGGGAGATTAGGCCAGGCAGACATGCGAGTTTTTGCATCTTGCCGACGAACCGTTAGAATCTATTAACATGCTACGATGTGTACTATGTACTGCGATAACAGCAAATTTGCGCCGTGGCGCTGAGGCTCGGGTTGTGGTAGGCGCTCTGCTGCACTAGGCTGGACGGTGACAAACAATAAATGGGCTGTATTATGTAAAATAACCGAGATAGCAGGTAGCGAGTACGCGATCCGGGCAGCGCGGCGTTTTTGTTGACTAGCAACTGTTAACATAAGCTCAGACGTCATAACCAACGCGCTCGGCAAGCTGCTCGGGCGCTCCAACACCACGGCCACATGGACCGCCGCCGGAATCATGAACGTGAATCAACATCAGGTTCCTATCCCGACTACCTACACTAATACGGGAGCCGCAAATGTAGCTGGTACCGTCAACGACGAACCGGTGGTAACACGCGACAACCCTACCTTTAACCTTGCACCAGGACCGCCAACTTAACCCCGGCTGACGAACAGCTCGGGATAGCCAGCACTGCCGCGGATGAGTCTAGGTAGGCAAGGGTGGCCGCCCTCGAGGGGAAGGACGACTCGAAGCTCGGGACAACGACGGAATCCATGAACGGGATATCCCTGTTTGGCTCTACGAACATAGGCGACTAGGGGAGTACAAGCACTAGAGCCCTTGGTGCCATATGTACCAGCAGCAACAAGATTATCATCAGCGGTCCAAATATCGGCGCCGAGCAGATGGAGCCGACGTGGTCGGAGGAGCGGTTCGAGGAGATCTGCAAGGCGACCTTGGCTAGGCTCCCCTTGGTGAACATGAACGGCACCAGATGCAGCGTCGTGGACTCGGGGCACGAGTTCGCCGGAAGGGACGTCAAATGTACCAGTGCCCATACGGAGGCAGCCTACGGCTTGACGTAGGATGTTAGCTAGTAAACCATCGGCATCGGGCCAGAAAAGTTCGTTTGACAGAACTAGATCCTCTTGCTACTGCACGCATATTGTTGTGGTCGTAGACGGCATTGTAGTTAGGGATATGTAAAGGTTGGCAAACTTAGTTTGCTAATGAAAGATCTATTCTATCTCTAGACTGTGTTGAGTAATAATAATCTATCTTTTATCTCCTACTATCCTGCATTGATTATGATTAGAGCGCTTAAGTTCTATCGACAGTGCGAAAATTGCCATAAGACCTACCTACCGATCGCTAAAGTAGAAGGCCGATATTACTTATAGACCGAGTTGTTCAGATGCGCCTTTGCGGAAACGTTGAAGGGCCTATGTTAGGTACTCTATCGGTGTGTTCTTATACCTACTGCATCAAGTAAGACACCATGCGAAGAGTTTGCGGCGTTACATCTACCACAAGCTGTTCATCATGCGTACGCATTCTGGCGCATAATGAAGTCAAAAAATAGGTACCCGGAGGACGGTGAACGGAACAACAGGAAAAGAACCTCTTGTAGGATTAGGTCTTCTCTATAGGCCGGATCTTGAGAGGAAAAGGCCGTCGACGCCTAGAACAAGGACACCACAGAGCGAATTTGATCTCCCGCCAGCAAGGACCATTGCAGTATATCAAGGCAAAGCCGGATCCAGCCATTCCGTACTCTCTCTCCCGTGTGCCCGATTGGCGGCACCGGCCCACCGGGTGCCAGGTGGTATTCCGAATCCCTCAAACGCCCACCTTGTGCCGGAGATGTCGGGGTATCCCAAGCCTGCAGTCTGATCGAGAAAAACACCGAGTTACAGCGGAGCTCGTGCACTAGATTATCTACAACATGGCCCTGCCATCTTGTTGCGCAAAGAAGAAGCTTGGGTTGAAGGTTAAGGTGGGAAGTGGCAGGACAGCTGCTGCCAACTGGCATCAGAGTTGTGGAGACAGGAGATATGCAACTCGGCCTTGGCCTGCGACATCAGCGCATCCCACTTACATATTCGCGTTCACATTCCTCACGTCTGAGTGTATACACATGGGACGCGAGAGCGCCTCGCCTCGCATCGAGTCGTCTCCAAAATGCACGATACCGGCTCTTCCCTATGTCCCCATCATCCGCCCGTATCGACTCGAACAAGCGTCGACTGCCGAGCGCCACGACCACCGAGCCTTCGCCGAAGAAACGGAAGCTCGCGTTTCCAACTCGACCGCCGCCCGCCTTCTGGGACAACCTGTCCGAGATCCCCTTAACGAGAAGCGCCTTGCGAGAGCTGGATAGAAGAAACACGGCCGCTTCATCACCCACGAAAGCTCTCCGCCCTTATTCGCCTCGCCGACCGCGTACGCGGCGCACCGCCGGCGAGCAGGAGGCTGCCCGCCCATCTATACAGCCCGCCACGCAATACCTGGGCCGTTGCAGTCAGGCCGAATTAGGGCGAATCAGAAGCTTGGCGAGACGAGGAGGTCCCGATCTCTCAGATATACGAGCGGTAGGTGACGCCCGCTTGTTCTTTTTTCTTTATTTTCTCTTCTATTCAGGCATCCCAATCTCACACCCCGATTAGCATGACTACGAGCCCACCGTCATCGCGAGCGCGTCGGGAATGAGCTCCAGGCACTCCAGCCTCGGTCGACGGAAGCGCGTCTCGGCAGCCCCTTCGAAGAGCACTCTGACGCCACAAACGACCAGCACTAAGAGTACCGGCCCGTATGATCGCGCCTTCGAACAGCATCTCATCGACCATGGCGTTTATCCGCATAGATACGAATACCCGGACGGGAAGACAATCCCTGCGCCAGAAAACTTGGAAGAGATTATGCAAATTATAGCACGGCCGCGACCTTCTCTATCACCTTCTCGTTTTACCCAAGGTGATTTTAACAAATTCGAAAAAGCAGATGAAGATGCTGCCAAAGAATGGCAGGTCACATCCACTGTAATCCCGATCATCGAAGGGGAGATCAGAGACAGTAAGTGCGTTTCGGGGCAAATCCCCTTTACGAATCTCGGCCATCTGACGGACGGCTCGCTCGTGCCCGGTAATCCGGATCGGTACTACGGCGCCCGCCCTGAACAGCTCGATCGACGAGTCCGGACAGAGCTGGGTAGACACGTCGTCCCTTCAACACAGCACGACCTTCCTGTAGCACCTAACTTCTTTCTCGCCGTCAAAGGCCCGGAAGGGTCACTTGCCGTAGCTAAGCGTCAAGCATGTTATGACGGCGCGCTAGGAGCACGAGGGATTCGCAGTCTCCAAACATATGGCGATGCAGAATTAGACGCCGACAACAAAGCATACACAATCACGTCGACCTACCACGGGGGTACCCTACAACTGTATACTAGTCACCCGCTTGCACCGGCACGTCCAGGGGCAAGTGGCGGATACGCGACAACAAAACTTAACGCGTGGAGTATGACTGGAAACGCTAGTACATTTCGGCAAGGGGCGGCTGCCTACCGAAACGCAAGAGATTGGGCGAGGCAAGTAAGAGACGAGGCGATTCAGAAGGCAAACGAAACGTCGGCGCGAGATAAACCCAGCCCACCAACACCGCTCAATGACCCGACGCTCAGCTTTGCCTCCAGTCAAAGGACGCAGACGCAGTTCCGTCCCGACCGCAGTACCGCGTCCTCTTTTGGCGACTCGGACACTTCTGCTGATGAACTGGCGTTGGAGGCGCCCTCTGCTAAACGTACTAGACGCCGCGGGCGACAGCCTACTGATACGGATCCAGTGTTGTAAGCGTATACAAATATAAATAGCTTAATAAAAATATTAAAACGCATCATATAACGCATCCCACAAGCAAGTTAACACAAGCAAGTTAACATTTTTTAAAAGGTACCTTATAAGATAATTTTTATAAAGAAATACGTATAAATATTATATAATTTAAAAATAACGTTATAAATTAAAGTTATATAATTATAAAAAAAATATTAACGTTATTTATAAGTTAATATTATATTTAAGTTAATATTATTTTTTTTAATATTTTATTTATATAAACTTAAATAATTTAATTAAAATATATAAAATTTAAAGAAATTAATGAAAATTATTTTTATTAAAGCTTTTTATTTTTATTTAATAAGTTTATATATTATATTTAGCTTTATTATAAATGTTATATTATTTTTTTATACCTTTTTTATTAAATAATTACTTTTATAGTTATTATTTTATTTAACTAATATATTTTTTAAATTAAAATAAAAAGCTTTTTATTTTTTAAATGTTTATTTTTACTTTTATAATGTTTATTTAAAATATAATTAATTTTTTAAAGCTTTTTATTTTTTATTATAAAAAAGCGTTTTTATATATTAACTTATATATAGCTTTTATAATTAAGTTAATAAAATTAAAAAATAATTTTTAACTTTAGTTTTAAAAAAAATTAAGTATTATTTAGCTTTAATAATATTAATTAGCGTTTTTAAAGTTTAAATTAAAAAGAGTAATTTTAAGTTAATAAAGAATATTTACTTAAATTTTATAATATTTAAAGCTAAAATAACTTTATTATTATTTAAAAAAATAAATTAAAATGCTTTAAAACTTAATTAAATATTTAATTTTAAAAAAGCAGCAATAAACGCTATAAAAAACCTAGTAAAAAATTCTTTTTTTATAATATAAATTTATTATTATTATATAAAATCTTTAATATATATAAAATAAATATATTTTAATATATTAAAAAATATTAAATTAAAAAGTTAAACCTTATAAAATAAATAAAAAAACATATAAAAAGTAATAATATTATAATTTTAATAATATTTTTTAAATATTATTAAATAATTACGTTTATAATTATTAAAAATTAAAAAACATTTTAAGCTTTATAATATATTATATAAATATGTTTTTTATTTAATTAACTTGCTTATTTTTTTAATATAATTATATTTAATTAAAATTTCATTTTATAAATATATATATTATAATATTAAAAAGTACTTTAAGTTTTTTTTATAAAATAATTACTTTTGCGTTTTTTTTAATTATTTTATTATTACTTTTTTTTAGCTTAAAAAGTATTACCTTTAACTATAATAAATAATTTTTTATGCTATAAACATTTATTTTTAGTTTTTTAAGGTTTAAAAATATATAGTTAGTTTTTTAAAGCTTAGCTATATTTTTTTTAAAATAGCTACTTTATATATTAACTTATATATAGCTTTTAATAATTAAATATAAGCTTTAATAATTAATATTAAAAAGCTATTTAAATATTTAAAATTTTTATTTTTAATATAAATAAATTAAAAAGTAGCTTTTTTAATAATAATAAATATTTTAAAAACTTAAAAGATAATTAATAAATTAAGCTTTAATAATAACATTTTAATAATATAACTAATATTTAATATTAAAATTTTACTTTTAAAATAAAAAGGAAATAAGTTTAATAGCTTTAAAACGTAACTATATAATTTTAAGCTATATAAAAAATCTTTTTTAGTAATATAAGTTTAATAATAATATATTTATTTTTTAATAAACTTATAATATATTTTTTTTTAAAATAAAAAAGCAAATAATATTTAAAAGCTAAAGCTTATAATAAAATAAGCAAATATATAAAATAAAATTATATTAATAAAGTTTAAATATTTATTAAATTTTATTAAATAATAGCTTTTAAAATTATTTAAAATAAAAAAGCATTTTATATTTTTTATTTAATTTTTAGTATATAAATTAAAATGCTTTAAATATTTTAAGCTTTTTTATTAATTATTTAATTATTATTTAAAATTATAATTTATTAGTTAAAAAATAAAAAGTTATTATAAGTTTATAATATAAAATAAGTTTTTTTTATTAAAATAATATAAGCAAATATAATAAAACTATTTATATTAATAGTTTAAATAGCTATAAACTATTTTTAATTACTTTATTATATTTAATAATATTATATTTATTATAAATTTTATTTTATTAAAGTTATAAATATTATTTTTATAAATGATATATAATAATAATATTTAATATTATTTAAAAGTTTTATAAAAAGTTTATTAATAATTAACTTTATAATTAAAATATATTTTTTATTTAAAATAATAATATATAAAGTTTAAAGCTTAATATTTAATAACTAAAAATATATTATATTTATATAAAAAAATATTAGCTATTTTTTTTATATTTTAAAGTTAAAATAAAATAAGCTTATAAATTTAAGTTTATTATTTTATTAATAATAACTTACTTTTTAATTTTTATAAGTTTTTATTTAAAAAAATAAACTTTTATTTTTAAGTATATTTTATATATATATTAGTTATAAAATATTAAATAAAAAAATAAAGGTTTTTTTTAATTATAATAATTATAAGATTAATATAAGCTTTTTATAAAATAAATTATATTTTTAATTGTTAAAAAAACCGCATTTAAATATTAAAATATAAAAATATTAAAATAATAAGCAAGTTAATTAAATAAACAATTTATTTATATAATATATTATTAAATTTAATATTTTTTAAATTATTTTAATTAATATAATTAATAAAATAAAAGTAAATTAATTTTAAATTTTTTATTTTATTATATTATAAAATTATTTTTAATAAAATTCTTTAAATTTTATATTTTATATAAACGTTTTTTATATATATTTTTAAAATAATAATTTAATTATAATATTACTTTATTTATAAAATAAAATAAATTTAAATAAACTAAATTTTATATTATTTTTATTTTTTAATTTTTTTTTTAAAAAAGCTAAAGCTAATATAAAAAATTAAACTTTATAAGGTTAATAGCAATAGCATTATATAGTAAGGTAGAAATATAATTATGCAACGGGACAAAAATAGATCTTCACCCCTGGCTTTAAGGGGCTGCCTGCGCTGCACCAATAAAAAAAGGAATTCTACCTTGAATTCCTTTCTTGTTGTCTGCCGTTCAGATGCGCTGCGAGAATATGCCCTAGGAAACGCCCCCCGGCACAATGTCCGCAGAACCAATCAAAGCTAGCTTTATCGCTCGCCACCTCACCCTCTTGGCCGTCGGCATACTGACTTGGAAGCCTTGCTGGCGGCTGTGGAAGCGCCCGGGCGGGGTGCTCTTGGGCCCCAACGTCTGCATCAAAACAGGTCCCTTCACGACGTTGGCCGAGGCCCACGTCTTGCGATTCGTCGCGGCCCATACTTCCATTCCCGTGCCGCGCGTCTACTGCGCCTTCAGCCACCGAGGACGCGTCTACATCGTCATGGAGAGGATAGACGGGGTCAACGTGGGACGCGGCTGGGTGCGGCGCTCGGAAGAATCCCAGCGCGCCATATTGGCCCAATTACGGGGCATGGTGGAGCAGCTGAGGCGTGTCCAGCCCCCCGTGAATACGCGCGGGGTATCCAACATCAGTGGTGGCGCGATTTATGACCCGCGTCTGCCGACACGCTCGCTCTGGGGGCCTTTTAGTTGCATTGACGACTTCCATGCACATCTTCGCGATAATATACCTCTGGACATAGATCCGTCCGACGCTCCTGCTGATCTACTAGAGCTGCTGGCTTTCCACAAGCAGTCGTTTACCGACACTAGACTGACACACGGTGATCTAAGCAGTTCGAATATACTAGTCAAAGGCGATAAGATCGTCGGGATTGTCGATTGGGAGACTGCCGGATGGTTTCCGCTGTACTGGGAGTATGTGTCTGCTTGGAACGTGAATCCACAGAATGAATTTTGGCAGCAGGAAGTGGACAAGTTCTTGGTGCCGATGCCATATGAATTGAGAATGGACGCCATCCGGAGGAAGTACTTTGGTGATTTCTAGATCTATCTATCTCTCTATCTTTCTATCGATCGCCAGGTAGTGTACCTATGGCATGACATCTCATGGGACCAATTCTTTGCCGTCGAGCATGTCCCACGTCGCCGCGCGAGTGTAATCATAATCCCCTTGGCCGTCAAATCGATGGGCAGCCTTCTTGCGAGCGACATAGGACATGGCGGTGTCTCTCACAGCCGCCCAGCTCTTGGCACTCGTTCCCAAAGCCCGACCATCTTGGACGAGCGCCTCCCAAGCCTCCTGCACCCATCCAACACAATTCCAGTCGCGCGTATCTGATCGGATAGGGATCCCTTGCAGTATGGCGTGAAGGCGTTTGTTGTCGAAGACCTTGGCGATGACGATGCGAACTAGCAGCATGGCAGTGGGACGCAGGGTGATGGCTTTCTCTTCATACGTCCACACTGTGTGCGGGCGAGGCGGCACGCCGGTGACGGCGACTTTTTCCTTGGCATGGAATCGAGTCCCCATCTCGCCTGGCCTCCGCTCGTCCTTGGGACCGACGATCAGAGCCCAATGGTATCTGGGTCCATGTCAGCATAACGACCCAATATGACAGACGATACGATATGCCAATGACGACGACATACGTGTCCTCAAGACCTGGCATCTTGGCTGATCCGCCTCTGGCGTATAACGCAATGAGCAAACGGTCTTTGCCTGAGGGCATGTTATAGACAGTGCACTATCCAAGAAGAAGGAAGGTAGTTCGATGCGGAAAGGGAAAAAGGGAAAAAGGGACCGATGGAGAGAAGCTACGTGTATTATAGCGCCGTAAACAGCCTGGCAACACAGAAGAGGTGGCAGCTTTTCCGAAAACAGAGCTGTCTTATCATAAAGGATTTATTTATTATAGAAGGAAATCACCTAAATATGTAGTATCTAGAAACGTCAAAGCTTGTAACAAATAGCTGTTTGCTGCCCTTCTTAAGAACACTGATACAAGCGCTACTACCTCTAGGTCTGCTGTCCTGCTAGTACACCGATTGAAGGTAGAATTATACAGCCGCCCGTACTCTAAGGCAGTAAGCCAACGACCCCGACCAACAGGCCACTCCTAGGTCATTCTACCGCCGACCCAACCACAGCGCACAGAGCCGGATGTGACAAGGGCAGTAAGGCTTCAATTACTGGGCTTGGAACTGAGGTCTTATTCATCTAATAACGACTACGGGTCTTTTAGGCCATGGCTTCCTTCCTCTCTTCTCGAGGGGAATATCTCTGGCTATTTATGCCCGTTGGGCTTCATACAATCTCTGACCCTTCGTCTCTAACTTGGTGCCTAACTATTCTGTTGGCTTCTATCTGTTGGCTGTACGTGCAGCTAATCTACAGACCTCGTGACTCCATTATATCCAATCATTCATTCTGCACAGGCGCTGTGGCTCATGCGGTCTTGGCACAGTAGCGGAGTAGTCCGTGTGACACCGGATTTCTCTGGCCATTTGGCCAGTACGGCCTTATTTTAGGACGTTAGGCTGTCTGAAGCGACCTCGAGGCAGGAGATCCAAATTGTGGTCAGTATCCACATCCGGCCGTCCCTCCATTCTTTGCGACTTGTCTTTACCACTTAGAGGCTGGTAGCATAAGCCGATGTGAAAGGGAAGGGGATGGCGATGCGGTAGGACTGATAGAACCATGAGCATGTCCTTATGAATGGTATTGGTGTCCATGTGGCCCGAGTAGACCAGCTGTGTCCACACGCGCCAACGCGAGAGCGCATCGTCGAGACCACTATCCTCTCGGGCTCTATAGGGAGGTCTATCCCGGTTGCTATATATTAAAAGTAAAACTTATAGTTTTATTAAGGTAATAACATATTAAATAAGCAAATAGCTTATGTTTTAATTATTTTATATTTTTTTTAAAAAAAAAGTATTATTTTATAATTATTTTATTTAAATATATAATAAAGTAAAGCGTATTAAATAAGTTAAATAAAAAATATAAAAAAAAAAAATTTGTTTTAATAAATTAAAAGTAAAAATAAAAGCAAAATAAAATAATATATATATATAAAATTAACTTATTTGCTTTTATTAATATCTTTAAGTTATAATTAATTAAATTTTTATATTTTATTATTTATAAAATATATAAAAATATAATATATAAATTATGTTAATATATTAATTATATAAGCTTTTAGCTTATTTATTAGCTAAAAATAAAAAACTAAATAGTTATTTTTAATAATATTTTAAAATTTTTTAACATTTTTTATTTTGCTTTTATAAATAATAACGTTATTTATAAGTTAATAGCACATTTAAGTTAGTAAAATAGTTTGCTTAACAGTATATTTTAACTTATATACCTTTATAAAATATTTACTTTATAATTAAATTATTTAACTAAAAATGGTTATATAATAATAAACTTTATATTATTAAAATTATAACTAAATAAAAAATTTAAATATATTTTTTATAATTTTATAGCTATTTTATTTAAGCGTGCATTATAAAATACGTTAAATATTAGCGTACCTTTTAAATTTTATCTTTTAAACAGTTAAAAAAATAATAGTAAACATAAAAATAAAAAATTATAAACTTTATTTAAGTTTATTTTAAAAAATATAAATTTAATATTTATTTAATTTGTTTTTAATTTTATAGGCTTGTTTTTATATATTTACGCACAAATAATTTTTATATGTAAATTTTTTATTTTAGCCTGCTAAGCAAACTATTTTATTAAGTTAAATATTTTATTAACTTGTAAATAATATTAACGCTAATAATAATTTTAAGCAAAATATTTTTTTTTTTTTAAATAAAGTAGCTTTATTAAAAAAATTTGCAATGTTTTAATTAAAAGTTTTTTTTTTATTAATATTATACTTTTTTTAAAAAATAAAAAAATTAAAGTATTTAAAAAAAATTTAAAATAATAAAAAGAAATTAAGTTAACTTTTAAAATAATTATAAAAAAACTTTTTTATTTATTAAAGCTTTACTTTTTTAACTTAAAAAAAGGTTTTTTATAATTAAAATTTTTTATATATAATATATTAGCAATTATTATTAAATAATATATTATTATTATAAAAAATAAATTAAATATTAAAATATAAAATATTATTAAAAAAGCTTTATTTTAATAAGCTTTAAAACTTATATAAATTTTTTAAAAATTAAAAAATATTACTAAAATAATTTTATAATAAATTAAAAAGCATTATTTTTTAAAAAAAAACTTAATATTATATTAAAATATATTAAAAAAATTTAAAATTATTAATAATAATAAAAATATTAAATAATTAAAAAAGTTTAAAAAATATAGTTTAATAAGCTTATAAATAGCTAAAAATTATATAAAGCTATATATAAATTAAAAAAAAAATATTAAAAATAAATATTAAAAAAATAGCTTAAAGCTTTATAACTAAAGCTAATAATTATTATAAGTGCTAATAAATTAAAAGGATTTAATAATTAAAAAAAATATTAATATATTTATAGCTTTTATAACTTTTTTCTTTAAAAAGAAAATTAGCTTTTTAAAAAGCAAGCTAATATATTTTTATTATAAATTATAAAAAAATATTAAAATAATTATTATAATATAATAAGCTTAATATATTATATTTAATTTAATTATAATAAGTTTTTTATTTATTTAATAAAATAATAATAAATATAAAATGTTTAAATTAAATTTTTATATATTTAATTTAATAAATAGCTTATTAGCTAATTAAAAGAATTAAATTAAATTAAAATATTTTAAAAAATAATTAAAATAATTATTATAATATAATTTTTATAGCTTTTAATTTTTAAATTAATTTTTAATTATTATTTAATAAATAGTTAATTAATAAATAAATAAATAATTTAAATATTATTTTTTATATTAAATAAATAAAAAATATAAATAATATTTAATAAGGTTTTATTTATATTATTATTTTTTAAATTAAATATATTATAAAATTAACATAAAACTTATAATTAATTAAAAGTTAAATTTAAACTTAAAAACTTTAAATTAAATTACTTTATAGTTATTATATTTAAAACTTTAAAATTTAGCTTATTTTTATAATATAAAGTTTATATTTAAAATATAAAAAAAATAAAAAGCTTTATATTTTTATTTAATTTATATTTAAACTTTTAAAAAGCTTAAAAATTTTATTAATAAAGTTATTAAAGCTATTTAAAAACTTATAATAAATTTTAAATTATTAATTATAATAATTTATATTAAACTTTAAGTAAATAAGTTAATATTAAATTTAAATTAAAACTTTATTTTTAATATAATAAAAAGGCTATTATAATATAAAAATAACTTAATTATTTTTATAATTATAATTTAAATTAGTTATTATATTTATATAAAATATATAAAAATTATAAGTTTATAATTAGCTTAATAGCTTTATTTAATAAAAAAGTTTAAATAAATAGTTAAACTATAAAATTAACTTAAAAAGTTTAAGTTTTTAATAAAATAAATAAAGTAATTAAATATATTAAAAAGCTTAAAATAAATTAAAAAAAAATTATATTAATTAAAACTAAATTAAAGTTTATATTAAAAAAAGTTAACAATTTATATATATCTTTAAATAAATTAAATTAATAAAATTTTTAATATTATAAGTTTATAGCTTGTTAAGCTATAACTTTTATTATTATAAATATAAACTTTATTAAGCTTTTTTTAAAAAAAATATTTTTTTTAAAAAAAAAAGTAAATATTAAACTTTTTTTACTAATAATATATTAAAAATTTATATATAATTAATAAATATTATATATTAAAAATATAAATAAAATAATTATTTTATTAATAAATATAATCTTTTTAATATAATAATTTTAAAAAAATATTATATTAAAATAAATAATAATATTTTAAAAGCTTTTTATTTTTTACTTTTTTTAAAATATATTAAAATATTTAAAAAAGTAATAAAAATTAATTAAGCTAATAAAAATATTATAATAAAAATTTTATAATAAATATATAATTATATTTTTAAAAAAATAAAAAACTTTAATATAAAATATATTATTAACTTTAAAAAAAAATATTATTATTAAAAATAAAAAAATTAAAGCTTTTTAAAATATATTTTTTTTTTAATTAGCTTGTAAAAATATAAATAAAAAAAATAATTAAAATAATTTTTTAGCTAATATAAAAATAAAAAAAAATTTATTTTAAAAATATATAATATAAAAATAATAAAAATATATAATATTTATAATAATAAGCTTTTAATAAAATAATATAATAATAAATTTATTAATAAAAATTAAATTTAAAACTATATTTAAAATATAGTTATTAATTTAAATAAAAATAAAACTTTATTATTAATATTTTAATAGTTAATTAAAAAAAAAAGCTAATAAAAAAACTATTTTTTATTTAATTTAATTTTTTTAAATATTAAAAAAACTAAGAAAAATATTTAAAGCTAAAAATATTAAAAGTTTATATTTTAAAAATAAACTTAATAAAAATATTATTAATTATAATAATATTTATAAATTAAAAAAAAGCTAAAATTAAAAAAAAAAACTATTTAATAAAAAAGCTAATATAACTTTTAAAAATTTAATAATTAAAATATTAAAATATTTTAAAACTTTTATATATATTATTATTTAAATTAAAATATAAGCTTTTATTAATATTAATAAAGTATTTAATTTATTTTTAGCTTTTTATTTAAGCTTATAATTAATAATAAAATTATAAACTTAATATAATTAAATATTAATATTTTATAAATATTAAAAATTAATAAAAACTTATAGCTTAGTTTTTTAATTAATTAAAAGCTTATAATTAATAAAACTTTTAAAAAAACTATAAATAATAGCTAATAAAAAAAAAAAAACTATTTAAAATTAAGCTAAAAATAATTTAGCTTTAAAATATAAAAATAAAATATATTTATTTAGCTTAATAAAAAACTAAAATATTTTAAAAATATTTAATTATATAATAATAATTTAATTTTAATTAAATATATTTTTTATTTTTAAATATTAATATAACTTTAGTTTAAGCTAAAAAGTTTATTATTTTAAAATAAAAATAAAAAAATATTTTAGCTAGCTAAATTAAAACTATATTAAAAAATAAAATATTTATTTATTTATATATATTTATATAAAATCTTTAAAAAATAGTTTTATTTTTAACTTTTTATTATAATAATTTAAAAATTAAAAAAAAGCTTTTAATTATTACTTATAAAAGCGTTATTATTTATAAATTATTATTGCTTTTATTATTAAATTTTTTATTTTTAAAAATAACTTTAGCTATAATAATTAATAAAAAAATAAATAATTATAAAGCTTAATTATTAAAAAGCTAAGCTATTTATATAAAATTTTAAAAGTTTAATTATAATAAAAATAAAAATAAAAATAATAGCTAAAACTTTTTTAAAAACTATATTTAATATATTTTTATATTAATATATAAACTAATTAATAATTATTATAATAATTATAATAATAATAAATTTAATTAAATAGTTTTATTAAATATATATTTAATATTAGCTAATTTAAAAAAATAGCTTTATATTTTTTAGGTTTAATTAATATAAATAAAATTAAAAACTATATTAAAACTAGCTTTTATTTTATTATTTAAATTAAATTATAAAAAAATAAAAATATTATTATTAATATTATTAATATTTATATTTAAGCCTATATTATAATAAATAATTTTATTAATAAATATTAACTTTTAATATAAAATATTATAATAACTTAAAAAAATTTTACTTATAAAATATTTATATATATTATATTAAATATTTAAAAACTATTATATAAATTATTAAATAATAATTAAACTTTATTATTTATATAATTATAAATAAAATTATATTTTTATTATTTTTATTAAAAATAAATTTAATTATAAAATTTTAAATAGCTTTTTATTATTAAAATTATTATATAATAAAAAAATAAACTTTAAAAATATAAAATAATAATATTATTTATTATTTAAAAAAAAACTTTTTAATTAAAAAAATAATTAAAAACTTATTAAAAAAATAAATAATATTTTAAAGCTTTTTATATTTTATATAAATAAAATAAAAGTTAATAATTAAAAATATTTTTATAAAAATATTAAAATTAATAGTTAAATTTAATAAAAAAAGTTAAATTTATATTTTTTAATATTTAATTTAAAGCTAAAAAAAATAAATATTATATTTTACAAAATATATATTTAAATTAAATAAAAAAACAAAAATAGTTTTTAATAATAATTAGTTTATTTTTTTATTTTAAGTAATTATTATAATTATTTTAAATTAAAGCTAATAAAAATAGCTTTAAAAAGTTAAATATTATATAAACTTAAAGTTTTAATTTAACTTATTAATAAAATATTTTTATAAAATAGCTAAAAATAACTTAAATTTATAAAAAAAAATAAAAATAAGTTTTTTTTTATTAATATAATATATATAAAAAAAATAAAAAAATATTATTAAAAGATAATATTTTTTTTTTAATAAAACTATCTTTTTAAAAACTTATAATTAAAAATATAAAGCTTTTAAATTAGCTTTTTAAAACTTTAAAAGTAAAAAACTTTTTAATTAAAAAAATATATATAAAAATATTTAAAAAAACTAAAATAATTTAAAAAATATTTTAATTAATTAAAACATTTTTTATAAATATAAATTTAATAAAAGCTAAACTAAAACTTTTATTAAAATATTATTTTTTAAAAAAATAATACTTTTTTAAAAAATTTTAAAAATTAACTAAATTAATAAATTAATATTTTTTTTATATAAAATTAAAATAATTTTTTATATTATTTAATAAGTAAAAAATATTTAAATATTAAAACTTTTAAAAAAGGTTATTATTAAAGTTTTTAAAATAAAAGTTAAAAATAGCTTTTTAAAAAAAGCTTATTTAATATATTATAATATTAAATTTTTAGTTAAAAAATAAAGAAATTAATTTAATTAAATAAATTTATTATTAAAAATATTAACTTTTTATTAACTTATAATAAGTTTATTAAAAACTTTATAATATATAAAATATTATTAATAGTTAATTTATTTTTAATATATAATTAATAATTTTTTTTAAGTTTAATTAAGTTATAATTATATTTGCTATTTTTTTAAAAATATTAACTTTATAGCTTAACATTTAAAAATAATTTAATAACTTTAATATAATATATTATTAATAAAATACAAGTTATTTTTTAATAATTTTAAAATAAAAAAACTAATTATAATATATAATAATTATAAAGTTATTTTAAAAATTAACTAATATATTTTTAAGCATTTTAAAAATTTAAATATTATTTTATTAAATTTTAAGTTTATTAAAATAATTATTAATATTATAAAAATAATTAACATAAATAGTTAGCTTAAATAATAATATATATATATAAAATTAATAAAAAACTTTTAATATATATTAAAATTAATAAAATAATTAAATAGTTATTATATAATAATATTATAAAAATAAAAGCTTTTTTTACTTTTATTATAAATTATTATATTAAAATAAAAAAGTATATATTAATTATAATGCTATTAATTATTTTATTATAACAAAATAAACTATTTTAATTTTTAAAACTTTAAAGTAATATTATTATTAATTATAATTATATTTAATTATAATAATAATATTATATAACTTAAAGTTAATATATTTAAACTTAGCTAAAAAGTTTTATTATATTAAAAAAATAAATAATTAAATAAAGCTTTTATAATATAAGTTAAAAATATAAAAGAAAATAAACTTAAATTATAATATTATTAAATATAAATGTTTAATTATTATAAAAATCTTTTAAAAACTAATAAATTATTTATATAATATAAGATTTTATTTTAAAATAAATATTAAAATATTAATTACTTAATTAAATAATAAATTTTAACCTTTTTAAAAAAATAATTTAATAAATAAATATTTTTTATTAAAATATTTAATTTTAAACTTTATTATATACTAAAAAAAAAAAAATATAATACTTAATAAATTATTAAAAAAACTTTTTAAAATATTTAATAAATTAAATATTAAATAAAAAAATATAAAAGATTTTATTAACTATTAATTATATATAATAGCTATTATAATAAATATAATAATTATATAAAAACTTTTTTAAAAAGCTAGTTTTATTTTAAAGTTAATATAATTAAATAAAAATAAAAAAATTATAAAACTTTTTATTATTAGTAATATTTTTTAATTATTTTAAAAATAAAATAAAAAAAACTTTTTAAAAAAGTTATTAATAACTTTAATAAAAAAAAATACTAATTAAAATAAGTTATAAAAGCTTTATATATAAAAAATAGCTTATTATAATAATAAAAGTTTATTATAAAAATTATTAAAAAAGCTTTTATAAAAATATTTATAATATAATTAAATATTAGTTTTAATATTAAAAGTTATAAAATAAAAAGTAAGCAAAAAAATATAAAATAAATTATTTTTTAAACTTATTAATTTTTTAAATAATAAATATTTAAATTATATTAATAAATAATAAATATAAAGCTATAATTAAAGCTTATTATTAAATAATAATATAATTAAAAGTTAAATTATAAAAAAAGGTTTATTTTATTATAATTTTTTAATTTTTTTTAAAAAGATTATTTATTAATATAAAATGCTTATAAAAATAAAATATAATAATAATATTAAATTTTTTAAAAAGGTTAAAAATAATAATAGCATTTTTAAAATATAAGTTAAATTATAAATTTATATATTATTTTTAGTTTTAAAACTTAATTAAAAAAAATAATTAGCTAATTAAAAAAAGCTATATATAAATAAATTATTTAAATTTAATAATATTAATAAATTAAATAATTATTTAATATTATAGCTAATTTTTTTATAAACTAATATATAAAAAGCTTTTTATTATATTAATTAAAAATATTATTTTTATATAGTAAATTATAAAATAAAATAAAATAAATAACTATAAAAACTTAAATATAGCTTAAGTTAAACAGCTTATATATTATAATATAAATATTTAAAAAATTTAAAATATTATAATAAAATAAAAATATTTAATATATATAATATTTAAAATAACTATAAAATTTTTTAAATTTTTTATTAAAAATAATTTAATATTTTTATAACTATAATATTTTATTATTTATAAATATATTATTAAATATTAAAAAGCTATTTTATTAATTATTAAGCTTTTTTAAAATTATTAAAACTTTAAATTATAAAAAATATAAACTAAAATATTTAATTAAAGTTTTTTATAAAAAAATATTTTTAGTTAAATAATTAAAAGCTTTTATTAAAAATAAAATAAGTTATTAAAAACTTAAAAGTTTAAATAATAATATATAAATAATAAAAAAATTACAATTTAAAATTAAAAAAAATTAAATTAAAAAAAAAGAAATAATTAAAAACTAAAAAAAATAATTTATATAAACAAATAAAAAAATATAATAAATTACTTTAAAATAAATTAATAAAAAAATAAAAGAAAAAATATTTAATATGATAAATAAACTTTTAATTTAATTAAAAAAAAAGCTAAAAACTTAAAAAAAAAGATTTTTAATAAAAAAAAGCTTAAATATTACTATTAAAATAAAAAAGATATAAATAATAATATATAAACTTATTTTTTAATTATATATATTTTTAGTAAATATTTAAAAAAAAAAATAGTTAATTATTTTTATAAAGTTATAACTTTATTATTATATTAACTAAAAAAATAATTTAAATAAAGAAAATTTTATATTTAAATATAAACATTAATTTTTATATTTACTTTAATTTTAAATAAAAAATAATATAAAACTTAATGTTAAAAAAATTAATTAATTTTATTATTAGCTTTTTTAAAAAAAAGTTTTAACTAATAATATTATTTTTTAATATAACTATTAAATATTTATAAAAAATAATAATTATAAATTATTTTTAAAGTTAATATTAATATATTAAATTATTATAAACATTTTTATTGCTATTTATATAATATTTATAATATTATTAATATTATTTATTTTATTTAAATTATATATTATAAAAGCTATTATTATATTTGTTAATATTATTTATATTTAAATTTATTTTTCTAATTAAATTATTAATTAATATATATTAAAAGTAATAAACAAGCTTAATATAAATAATTATAATATTATTATAAAAACTTAAAAAAAAATAAAAAATAAAAAGAAAATTATATAAAATTATAATAGTTATAAAAGCTAAATAATATAAAAAATTATTAGCATTATAATTTTTTAATAACTATAAATTTTATTTTTTTTATTTTTTTATTTAATAGTTAAAATAGCTAAAAAATAAAAAATAAATTAAATTTTTTTTAATTATAAAAAAACTATAATTTAATATAAAATATTAAAATAAAATTAGCTATATATATAATTAATATATATTTTATTTTTTAAGATTATTATTTATTATTTTTTATTTTTTATTTTTTAAGATTATTATTTATTATTTTTTATTTTTTATTTTTAAATATTTTTTTTTATATTAACTTTTATTTATAATTATATAATATTTATTATAATAACTAATAAAATAAAAGTTTATTAACTTATACTTTTAATAAAAGTTAAAAAAACAAGTAATTAATTACACTAGTTTTAAAAATTAAAAATATAATAAAATAAATATATATATAAAGCTTTTTAAAAAAAAAAAAATAAATATTAAAAAAGTAAAATTACTAAAAAAAGTTATAAATTATATTTAAAAAAGCTTAATACTTTTTTTAATTATTTTAATAAATTAATAAAAAAATAATTTTAATAAAGTTATTAATAATAATATAAAAATTAAAAAAAAAGTTTTTAATATAAAGTTTTTAAAAATATTTTTTATTATAAATTTTTTTTTTAAATTAATATTAAAATTAAATTTAAAGTTATAAAAATAATATTATTTTTAAATATTAAAAATATAATTAATATAAATAAAAATTAAATAGCTTAAAAAAATAATATAAAAAAAATATATATATTAATATAATTAAAAAAGTTTAAAAAAATAAAAAGTAATTTATAATGCTTATAAAAAAATATTTTAAGTTTTAAATATTTAAATAAATAAAATAATAATATAATAATTATTTTAAAGTAAATATAATAAATACTTTATTTAAAAACTACTTTTTTTAGCTTTAATATATAATAGCTTAATTAAAAACTTTTTAGCTAAAAGAAATTTAAAATAATTAATATAATTTAAAGTTTTTAAGTTAGCTTTAATTTTTATAAAAAAAATTTAAAAACTTTTTTATTATATATAATTATTTTTAAAATAACTTTTTAAAATATAAATTTATAACCTTTTTAAAATTTATATAATTAATAATTATAATAAAAAAATAGCTAAAAAGTTTATTTCTTTTTAAATTTTATTTTAAAATAACTATTTTATTATTAATATAATTATATTTATAAATAACTTTTTATATAATATTTATATTATTAATTTAAATAATAAACTATTAATTTTTAATTATATAAAAAAAAGTATAACTTTAATATTATATTATTATTTTAACAAGTAAAATAATATAAATTATTAATATTTATAATAATAAAGTTTAATTATTAAATAAAACTAAAAAAAAATATAATAATAAAAAAAATAATAAAAAAACTTATATTTTAATAAACTTAAAAATATAATAATAAATAAAAAATTATTTATTTATTATTATTATATTTAATTATATTAATTATATTAATTAAAATAAAAATATTAAAAATTTAATAATTTAATTTTTAAGCTTTTAAGCTATATTTTTTAAATAAGTTTTAATAAAAAAAATATATAAATAATAATAAAAATAATTTTAAATTTAACTTTATTTCTTTTATTTATTTTAAGTTTTTATATTTAATTTAATATTATTTTTTTATTATTAATATTATTATAGCTATTATAATAATATAATTATATTATTTATTTATTAAATTAAATTATTATTAATATTTTTAATTTATATAAACTTTTTTAATAATATATTTTTAATTATTACGTTTTTTTAAATTTAATTTAATTATTATTATAAATTTATTAATAAAAAGTTTTATTAACTTAATATTTAAATATATTATAATTTTCTATTAAAATATTTATAATTAAAAGCTAAAAACTATTTTAATTAATAAAATAAGCTATTAAAAAAATATATAAACTATTTTAATTTAAAGCTAATTATTAAATATATTAAAACTTTTTTTATTAATTTGCTTTTTTAAATAAATTAGCTAAAATAAAAAGCTTATTAAATATTTTTAATATTTTTTTATTATTATTTTAATAATTATTTTTTAGTTTTATAAACAAATATTTAATAAATAATTAATTAATTAAAGTTTTTTTTATTATAATTAATATGTTTTTTTATATTAAAGCTAAAAATAAATTATTAAAATAAAAAATAAATGCTTTTATTATATTATTTTTTAAAGACTTTTATAAAAAAATAACTTATAAATATAAGTTTACTATTATTTTTAATTAATATAAATTTAAAATAATATTATTTAAAATAACTATATAAAATATTTATTTAAAATATTAAATTATTAATTTTTAAAATAAATAAATTAATAAAAAAAAATAGTTATTAATTTATAATTATTATTTATATTAGTTTATATATAGTTTATTTTTTTAATTTTTTTAAAGCTAACTTTATAAAAAAATATTATTATATAATTTATAAGTATATTATTATAAAGTTATAGCTAAAAGCTTTACTAAAAAAGAAATTTTATTTTATATTTAAATAAAATATTTTTTAATATATTTTTTAATAAAAAAATAGCTAATGCTATAAGCTTTTTATAATTATATTTATATTTAATATTATTTAATATATATATATAATAAATATATATTTTTATAATTTATAAAATAAAATAAAATAGTTTAATTTTTATAATAATATATAAAATATTAAAAGTATAAAAAGCTAAAAAATTATTTATATTTAATATTAAAAAATTTATTATAAAAAAATAGCTATAATATATGCTTAATTTAATAGCATATAAAAATTTATATATTTTTTTAAAACTATATATTTTATAAAGCTAAATAAATAAATTTTAAAGTTTAATTTTTTTTATAAGCAAAAAAAGATTATATAATTTAAAACTTTAATATAAAATATTTTAACTAAAGCTATAATAATAAAGCATTTAAAAACTTTTATAACTTTAATATTATTTATTTTTTTAATTTTTAAAAAAATAATATTTTTATATGTTTAAAAAATGCTTAAATTAAATTAAAAGTAAAAAAGTAGTTAAATAAACTAAAGGTTTTAGCTATATTAAAGTTTTTTTAAAGCTTTACTTTAAATATAGCTGTTTACTTTTTAAAATTATTTTTAAAAATAAAAATAATATGCTTATAAAAAACCATAAAAAGTAAATATAAAATAAAATATAAAATAATAAAGTAAAAAATCTTAAAGCTTATTTTATTATTTTAAAACATTATTATTATAATTATTAAATTATAATATTTATTAACTTATATAATTTACTAGGTTATTTATTTAACTTATTTTATAAAATAAAAAAATATTAAAAAAATAATAAAATAGCTATAAAGTTTATTAAAAGCTAAATTTAATATAGCTATTATATTTATTTAATTAATTAGCTTGCTTATAAATAACTAGTTTAATAAATATATATATTATTATAATTATTAAAAGCTAGTTTATAGCTTTATTAATGCTATAAATAAAGATTTTAAGCTATATAAAAAAAAAAAAACTAGCATATATAAAAGTTAATAATATATTATATATAAAGTAAGTTTTTTTTATTATTAATAGTTTTATTAATAAAAAGTTAAATTAAAAAGTATTATATTAATAATTGTTATAACTATTATATTTTTTATATTAAAACTAAAATATAATTATAATCTTTATTAAAGTTATTTATATTATTTAATTTTTATAGCAAAGCTTGCTTTTTTAATTAAATTATTATTTAAATAGTTTTTTATTTATATATTTTTAGCTACTATTTTAATTTAGTATTAAAGTTTTATTAAAAAACTTAATGCTTTTTAATATTATTTATAAATTTTTTTTAGCTATATTAATAAGTTTTTAAAGTTTTTAATAAAATATTATATATTATTAAAGTTATATTTTTATTATATTATTTAATATTATAGCATTTTATGCTTTTTATATAGCTTAAATTATAATATTTTTTTATTTTAAATTTTATTTTATTATTAATTTTTTCTGCTTTAAATAATAATTATATTTATTATAATAACAGGTTATTTATCGCTTTTTATAGTTTATTAATATAAAATAAGTTAATTATTTTATAAA
Organism: Xylariales sp. No.14919; assembly: GCA_002003505.1. Taxonomy (NCBI): domain Eukaryota; kingdom Fungi; phylum Ascomycota; class Sordariomycetes; order Xylariales; species Xylariales sp. No.14919. Next base: position 52,245 of record BDMC01000085.1, on the reverse strand, counting down.
AGTTTAAAAGATTTAAAATATAGCTATATTTTTATATTTATAATATTTTAAATAGCTTTATTTATTATAAGTTTAGCTTAATTATTAGCATTTAAATTATAAAGCTTTTTTTTAAAAAAAATATATAATTATTAACTATAAAATTTATTAGTTTTTACTTGCAGTTAGCTTATATTTATTATTATTTTTATATTTTAAATGCTATTTTATATATATATTAATAAACTTTTTATGTTTATTATATTAGTTTAAGCATTTATTTTTTTAATTTATTATTTGCTTTTATATTAAATAGCAATAATAATAATTAGTTATAAATATTAGTTTTTATAGGTACTTTTAATAAAGCTATATATATTAATAAATGCTATAAAAAGTTATATATAAAATTTAAAGCAAATAAGTAAATATTTTAATTATTTTAATATTTATTAATATAAAACTTTAATTATTAGTTTAACTTTTAGTTTATAAGCTTTATAATACTTTAAGTTTATAAATAAAATATATTATTATAATAATATTTTATATTAGTTAACTTATTAATTTTAGCTATAAAGCTTAAAATAAATAGTTTTATATTATTAAATATTTAAACTTTTAATATATTAAATAATTAATAAATATATTAGTAATATTTTAAAGCTATATTTTTTATAGTATTAGTTTTATAAGCTAAAATATTAACTAAAAAATAGCTAAATTTATAAATAAATATTTAAATATAATAATATTTATATTAATTTTTAAGTATAAATTTTTTATTAACTATTATATGTTTTTAAACTAAAGTTAATATTAATAGCAAATATAATAAGCTTAAGGTTTTATTTTATAATGCTTTATTTTTTTTATAATTATAATAGTTTTATATATATTTTTTAATATTTTTTTAAAATAAAGCTAATAATAGTTTTATTTTAATATTTTTATAGTTTTATTTCGCTTTAAATAAGCTATAATAACTAAATAATAAGCTTTTTTTATTAAAGCTATTTATAAAAAAATTAATTTATTAGTTATAGTTTTAAAAACTTTTAAGCAGTATTATTTTATATTTAGCTATTAAAGTTTATTTCTTTTAATAAAATTTATTAAGTTTACTTTTTTTAAAAATATTATAATTACTTTTATTAAAGCATTTAATATAGCTATTTTTATAAAATTTATTAATTTTATATTTTATATTTTAGCTTTTTATGCTTTAATAGTAAATAAATTTACTATTTTTTATAAAAATATATTAGCAATTATATTTTGCTAGCTTAAATAATATTAAAATATAATATTAAAGTTAAATAAAAAGTTAGCTTATTATATTTATTATATTAATAATATTTTTTTAATTAAAAAGTAAATTAAAGCTTAATAATTAATAACTATAAAAAACTTTATTTTTAATAGTTTTAAATAGTAATATTTTAACGTTTATATTACTATTAAAAGTTTGCAATCTTATATAAAATAAATTTTTTTATATAATATTATTATTTTTAAAAAATATTTAATAAGTTTTTATTAAGTATTAAATTATTATTACTAAATAATATTTTTAATAATATTATATAAAGTATTTATTTTTACTTTAGTAAGTACTTTAAGTTTAAAAAAAGCAAGTATTAATAATTAATAAGCTTATTACTTTATAGCTTTAAAAGCTTTTTTTTATTTTAAGCTTTTTTTAAAAAGCGTGTTTTTTTTAAGCAATTAGTTAAAAAGTTTAGCTATATTATATATATAATAAATAAATATATAAATAAAGTTATAAAGTTTTAAAAAAAATTAAACTACTTATATTTTATTAAAATTTTTAAATTTTTAATTAATAATAGCTTTTATTTTAGCTAAATTTACTTTAATATTTACTTTAGCTTTTAATATTATATTTAAATAGTTTATTTTTATTATATTAAATTATAATTTTTAATATTATTTTATAAGTTTATTTTATATAGTTTATAAATAATTTTTTTATTGTAAATTTAATAGTTTTTTTTAATATTAAAATATATTTAAATATTATTAATATATATGCTTGCAAACTTATTTAATAATTTTTATAATTATATATTAATAAAAGTTTATTATTAAGCTAGTTTTACTTTAAGTTTAAAAAATAAAACTAATTATTAAAAAATATTTTGCTAAGTTTTAAAAGTAGTAAAATATTTTAATTTTAGCGCTATTTTTATTTTATAAAAAGTTTTAATAATATTAAATTTAAAGTATTTTCTAATATAGCAGCTATTAAAAATAATATTAAATAAATTTAAAGTAAAAATAATATAATTTTTTAAATATTTATTTTTTTATTAATAATTAATATAAAATTATTATTTTTATAAATAAAGCTTTAAAGTAAATAAAATAAAAGCTATATTAACTTTTATATATAGCTTTATAAAGCTTAAAGCTAGCAACTAATTAATAACTTTTTTTTTAATAAAAAATATTAAATTAAAAAAATGCTATAATATTTACTTTAATTTTTAAAAAAAAGCTTTTTAAATAAGCTAATAGTTTTAATAATATTTTATAAACTAATATTATATATATTAAATTTTTATTAAATAATAAAAAAATATGCTTTTTATTAAATATTTTTTATAATTTTATACTTTTAATTAATTTTATTAATATAATAAACTTTATTAATATAAATTATTTTAATACTTTTTTAACTAGTTAAGCTTATTATTATTTATTTAAGTTTTATTTAATTTAATATATAATATTTATAATTACTTTAAAGTTATTATTAGTATAGCTTAGCATTTTTTATTAAAATATTTAATATTATTTTTTTAATATTTAGTTTTAATAATTAATATTTTTTTAAATAATAAAGTTAATTTAATATTTAAAAGCTTTTATTTATAAAACTTTTATAGTTAATAAAAACTTTATAAAAAGTAATACGTTATTAAGTTATATTAACTTTTTATTAATATAATTTAAAAAGATTTAATATTTAGCTTGCTAGTTTAAGCTAATTATAATATTTAGCTTTATATTAATAACTTAAAAAAGTTAAATTTTAAATTTTTTTTATTAATTTTAAAAGTAGTATATAAATATTACTTTATATTTTTTATAAGTTTTTTTTTATAATTAAAAAAAAGTTATTTTTATGTTAATATTATTAATTTAGCTTTTAGCTATTAATATATTTATTAAGCTAACTTTAAGCTTATTATTAAAAAAACTTAAGCTTTAATATTATATAATATAATAGCTTTTATTTTAATATTATTTATTTATAACTAAATAATATTATAAAAAAAAAGTTTTTTTTATTGCTATTTATTTTAGCTAAAAATAATAACTAGATTATTATAAAAACTTTTAAAAGTTTTATTAATTTTTTAAGTTTAAAAACTTATTAATTAAATTTTTTTATTTTTTAACTTTTTTAATAAGTTATATTTTTATAACTTTTTTAAGTTTAAGCTTATTAAAGCATTTAATAATATAATATTTAGATTTTTTATAAATAAAATAAATATTATTAGCTTAATAAACCTTTTTTTTTATTATTTAAAGCTTTTTTTAGCTATTTTAAAGTTTTTATAATATTTAGTTTAATATTATATTAAATATCTAAAGCTTTATTAATAGTAAGCTTATTTGCTAGTTTTTAATTATATTTTTAGCAGTGCTAATAGTTATATTTATAATTATATATAGCTTTAAATATTTTATTATAAAAGTATTTATAGCTTATATATAAGTTTATATTAGCTTTAAAAATTTTATTTTTTAAATTAAAATTTATATGCTTTTAAAAATTTAAAACTATTTTAATTTAAAAAATTTAGCTTTTAATGCTAAAATATTAAATTAAATAATAAATTAGTAAATATTTTATTTAGCTTTATAATAATATTTATTTAGCTTATTATAAGCTTTAGTTAATTAATTTAAGTTATAATAAATAGTTTTTAAAGCTTAAATTGTTTTAGTTATATTATTATATAATTTAATAATAAAATAAAAATAAATTTTAAAAGCTTATATAATTTTATTTTATAATAAAAATATAATATAATATATATAGCTTTTTTTAATATAATTAATAATAATATTTTTTTTTAAATTTATTAGCTAGCTTGCTTAGTTAATAGTTAAATTATTTTTTATTACTAGCAAAATATTTTAAGTTTAGTTTTTAATTTTTAGCTTTATTATTATATAATAAGTTAAAGTTATTTATTATTACTTTTTTTATAGTTTTAAAAATAGTTTAAGCTGCTATATTTATTAATTAAAAAGTAATACTATTAAAAATATTTTTAATAATATTATTTTATTTTAATTTTAAAGTTTAATTTTATTAAGTTTATTTTAATTATTATATTAACTAAAAAATTTAAGCTTATAGGTTTTTTAATATTACTTGTTTAGCTGCTATATTATTTAAAGCAGTATTAAAGTTTTATTTTTGCTTAGCTTTTAAAAACTTAAAATTAAATTTTTTTTTATAATTAATTTTAAAATATTTACGTTTAAGTTTATAAAAAAAGTACTTTTTAATATAATATAGTTTTAAATTTTTTTAAATTATTTTAAGTTATTAATTTTTATAAGTTATAGCTTTAAAAAAATTATAAGTTTTAGTTTTTAATAATATTATATTTATTTTAAGTTAAATATATAATAATATAATAAATAGTTAGTTTAAGTTTATAACTATAGCAATTATAAATAATATATTTATAAAATATTTAATAGTAAAAAAAAAGCTTAAAATAATATTATAATTATTAAAAGCTAGTTTATAGCTTTATTAATACTATAAATAAAAATTTTAAGCTAAAAAAAAAAAAGAAAAAAAAAACTAGCATATATAAAGTAAATCCTTTTTATTATTAATAATTTTATTAATAAAAAGTTAAATTAAAAACTATTATGTTAGTAATTATTATAGCTGTTATAAAAGTTATATTATAAAAAATATAAAAATATATTAAATATAGCTAAATCTTTTTAAAATAACTTTTTAAATAACGTTTTACTATTAAAGTTTTTTTAATTAAATAATTTTTAATAGTAAGCTTTTTAATTATATTAAAAAAAAGTGGCTTTTTTATATAAATAGCTTAAAAATATCTATTATAATATATATAAACTTATTTTTTTATATTTAAATAGCTTAAAAAAATAAATTTAATATAACTAAAATATTAAAGCATTAAAAAAAGCAAAACAAGCTTTAAAAGTATAAAAAACTAAAAAAAGCAAAAATAATTTTATAAAACTTAATAATAAAAGTATAAAAGCTAAAAAGCTAGTTAAAAAAAAATAAAAAAAAATAAATTAATTATATATACTATTAAATTAAAGCATTAAATTAATAATTAAGCTATATTAAAGTTATTTATATTTTAATTAAAGAAAATTAAAATAAAGCTTATTAAATAAATTAAATAAAAAATATAAAAAAAAATTATTTTAGTAAATTAAAAGCAAAAAAAAAGCAAAATAAAATAATATATATATATAAAATTAACTTATTTGCTTTTACTAATATTTTTAAGCTATAATTAATTAATTTTTTATGTTATATTATATATAAAACAAATAAAATTATAATATATAAACTATTTTTATATAGTAATTATATAAGCTTTTTATTTATTTATTAGCTTAAAATAAAAATAAAATAATTATTTTTAATATAATTTAAATTTAATAAAATAATAGCTTTTATAACTATTAAAAACTAGTAAGCAATAAGTATTTTTTATATAACTAGCTATATATTTATTAAAATGTTAAATTTAATTTAAACTTTATTTATTTATTATTTAATTGTTTTTTATTATTATAATAACTTAATTGCTTAGTAATTTACTATTAATATATTAAAATTAAAAGTAGTTTTTTTTATTAAAATAATATATAAAAAAACTATATATTTATATAAACTAATACTTTAAATAACTATTAACTATTTATAATTACTTTATTAAATAGCTTTTAAATATTTATATTAATTAAAAGTTATAACAATTATTTTAAATAATATTTTATTTATTATAAAGCTAGTTTTATTAAAGTTATAAATATTTTTTTTTATAATATTATATTTAGTTTTTATATTTTATATAAAAATAAACTACTTTTAATATAAAATAAAACTTTTATAAATAACTTGCTAGGAATTAATTTTTTAATTAAAATATATTTTAAAGGTTTAATTATAATTATATAAAGTTTAAAGCTTAATTAACGCTAATTAAAAGTATATTATATACGTATAATAAAAAATTAGCTATATTTTTAATATTATTTAACTAAAGCAAAAATAATTATAAAACCAAGTAAGTTATATATTATATAATAATATTTTCTTTAAGTTTAATTAATTTTTACTTTTATATATTAATTATTTGCTTAGTTTATATATTAACGCGCTAATTATAAAAGGTTATATAAAAAACATTATAAATTTATATTATATAATAAGCAGTTAATTTTTTATTATAACTAAAAGCTTTTAATATAAACTATATATTTATTTTATTTTAAAATAATATTATTATTAATCGTAATAAAAATAATAATTAAAGTAAATATATATAAAAATATAAAAAAGTTAATAAATAACTTATTTATAATAATAATTTATTTTAAAAATATATTATTTATATAATATATTAAATTATATATAAATAAATAATTAATTATTTTAAAAACTTATAAAATAAAAAGTTATTATTAATTATTATTAAAATTTTTTTAATTAATAAAACTTTAAATATTATAAAATTTATATTTAAAAAATTAACTTATTTAATAAAAAATAAAATTATTTATAAAAAAATAATTTTAATATTATAATCTTTATTTAAAAATAAATAAATCTTTTTAATAAAAAATATATTTAATATTAATTAAAAGCTTTTAATTTTTATTATTTGCTTTTCTTAAAATATTTTAAACTGTTACTATAAAGCCTTTTTTATAAAATGCCCTTAGTATTATGTATAACTTGCCTATTAGAAGATTAAGCCACGCTGCTGTTGCCACTTTGCTGCGAGTATATATATTCTGCTTTAAGTGCTCTTTTGTTTCGTTTATGAGACTTGTCACCCAGATATTCATCTCAGGCAAAGAAACCGGTGACCAGGCATCGACGCGATACTCGAGAGAGCCCGATTGTAAAATTGGTTGCTCCTGGACTTGTCGGTGGTGCACAATAGAGCCAAAGTCCGTCTCGCCGTCTGACCAGGATGTGCAGCGGGCGACTATGGAATGTAGTGGAACAGTCTCAAACGCGAGGCTTGCCGCGTGTTGGTCCTGTAAACAGCGCAGGAGAGCGGAGACGGGCTCATCGTCCTTGTCGTCGCCGATCTGCGGCAACTGTACCCGTACCGGCACTCTATTTAAGCAGGGGCCAACAACATTCTCTAATCCAGCTTCGCTTAAGTTGTTACGCCCGCTGACTAATTGCCCAAACACCAGGTCCGACGTATTCCGTAAGAGTCGCGCCTGTACCATGGACCACGCAGCCTTGATGATTGTCGCCATGGTGATATCGGGGGGCGGAGAGGGCAAGGGCGCACGAGCTTCCACTTCGACTAGATGGGTGTCCGACCTCATCACAAGTTTTGAAATGTCAGTCCCGGAAGGAGACGTCATGGAGGCTCCATGCAGTAGGTCTCGCCAAAACCCGTACGCCTCGTCCGTGTGACTGCGTGTGCAGTACCGCGTGTAAGCCGCGAAGGTAACCGCATCTTCTATTGGGCGTTGTTCATACAGGGTCAGGAGATCTGCCATCAGTATTGGTATAGACAGGCCGTCATACCGTGCGTGAGATAGCCGCAGTATCATCATGTGATGATACCGGTGGTGTCGTATTAGTGTGAAAGCAAGCGGCGGCATGCCGTACAGGACTTGAGACGCCGAATCTATCTGACTGAGAGTTCTCGCATAGGCAAAGAGATCACTATTATCCGTCTCACACTCTACGATAGATGGAGGCAACCGGTGCAAGACAACTTGCAATATATGCTTAGCGTCCGGCACGAGTACAGTTCGGAGGATGGCGTGTCGCTGTACCAGGTCGGAGCAGGCAAGCTTCAGCCGATCGTAGTCTAGAGCGCCGGTGAGTTCCAGAAACCAGTAATTCTGAGGTCGCGTAGCGGAAAAAGCCTGAACCTCAGTGGCCGGCAAGACCTCTGCCACATCATCCTTTTGGAAAGAAAGTTAAGGCCAGGGCAAACGCTCAGAAAGTTTAGAGTTTAAGCCCTCGGACGATTTTTCGAGAGCATACTCTGGTTGCCGCGGGGTGGCAAGTGGTGAAATTGTTCTGGCGAGGTCTGCTAGAATGGGCGTACGGAATACCTGCCGCACAGTTATCGGAAGACCACTACGGCGAGCGCAGGATACCAATTGCATGACCCTGATGGAATCTCCGCCCATGCCAAAGAAGCCCATGTCCAGGTTGATATCCTCAGCTGTGGTATCTAGAACCTCGGCACATATTCGTTGTATGGTGTGTTCTGTCGCATTTAATGGTCTCCGAGGCGGACGGTATTCGTTGGGGGCTTTGGTCCAATCGATCTTGACCGATAGATTGCGCAGCTTGCGCCGGTCGATCTTGCCTGAACTCGCCCAGGGGATCCGACTAACGCACACAAACATCGTGGGTATCATATGTCGTAGTAGAGACGCAACTAGATTTGTCGTCGCATCGTGGCAATCTGCTTTAAATTCGACAGTGGATTCTAGAACATCGACCGCCCTATCCAAGACATTATTTGTTTCTGCACTGACGAACGCCACAAGGGTCTGCTGTGAACTCGGCTCTGGTTGTTCCAGAACCTCAGCTACTATGTTCCGGTAGTCGGAGAAGTGACGAGAGAGGTGAGCTTCGACGTCTTTAAGTTCTAGACGCTGACCGTGGAATTTGACCCGACGATTACGGCGGCTAATATATCGTAGGGAGCTGTTAGAATCGTACTGTACTAAGTCTCCGGTTCTATAGACCGGGCGTGCAGAAACACCATGTCCCTTAAATTAACGAAGCCAGGCAGGCGAAGGAATAAAGGATTTATGTGTCTGTTCTTCATTGTTTAAATATCCCCGACCAACAACAGGGCCCTCTACCAGTAATTCACCAACAGCACTAATAGGGAGTAGTCGTTCGGGATCATTCTTGTCAGTGACCCAGCACACGCATCCACTCGCTGTCCCAATGCTTGCCGGATGAACAACATTGTCGCTATTTACAACGCAATCGACAGAGCATTCCGCGGGCCCATAGGCATTTATCAATTGAACACACCGTCCCCATGTCCGTATGTTATCTTCTTTCATAACTTCGCTACTTAGAACCATGGTTTCGATGTCTGGGGTTTGCGATGGATGAAAGGTCTGCGCAATGGATGGTGTGATGTGAATCCAATTGGCTCTCAGATGGCGCACTGCGTCCGCTATGTTGTTCAGTCTGTCAGATTCGGAGGGGATACAGACGCAACCACCCGCTATAAGAGTAGTGAGGTAGTCACTAACGCTTACGTCGAACGCATGCGATGCGAACTGAAAAACGCGGGAGCACGGTGTGACTTGCAGTCGCTTTTCAAGTGAGCAGCCGCTGGTTGGGTAGTTGTAGTGTTCTACGACCACGTCCTTGGGCTTGCCGCTGGACCCGGATGTGAAAACGGCGTAGGCAGCGTTGTGAGGTTGAGCGGTTGGCGTTGAGGCAATGGTCTCCCCGCTCGACATCCATTGCTCGGCTTCAGGCGCGGACATCACTACTACATGTTTCCCGAACCTGAGTCCTCTATCGCAAGTTGTGGGTGGGCAGACGACAACTTCCGATCTCAATGTGCCGCAGATATCTTGCAAGCGTGAGTCTGGGTACGAAGGATCAAGCAGGACGAATGCGCCACCTGCTCGCATCACCGCCAAAATAGCCACAGCAACCCATTTTGATTTTTCGAGTAGTAATGGGACGAAGACTTCTGCTCTGATACCAAGTCCCCGGAATTGTGCCGCTAGTGATGATGAAAGCTGGTCTAGCTCGTGGTAAGTCAAATCACCGTCCCATGCACAGATGGCAGCACGGTACGGCTCAACACGGCAATTTCCGAGGATGAGGTCGGGCAGGCATGCTGACTGCTCCTTAGGCATGTCCTTATTCCAGTAGTGAATGAGATCAAGATCTCCCTGGCCTAAAAGTGAAATGTCCCCAGCCGTGACATTAGGGGTTTCTATGATGCGTAGTACAACCTGCACCAGAAGATCACAGAGGTTGGATCCTTGCTGGGGAGCGAGAACAGCGTCCCAGAAATTGAATGCTATGCTAATAGTATTACGACTTCTTTCGATATTTATGACTATTGCATACTATATAGAGCGATGAGTTAATAGTGAGTAGGGCGACCCGCAAAAGAAGGGATAGAATCTCACCTCTATAGGATCGTGTAAATCAACAATTTCCAGTCTAGCCAATTGCGGCAGTTCTTTGCTGTCCAACTCGTGTGCTCCCGTCGCGGCAACTGTTTGATAAGACATTATGGAGTTTAAAAGGGCACCCTGCTGGAAACCTGAGTCACGCTGCATCTAAGCAAAGCAGGGTTAGCAAATTAGTAAGTAGTATTGTTACTACAAGGTAGTATTACTACTATAGTATTAGTATTAGTATAAATTTTTAAATACTATAGTAGTATTAGTACGTATTATTACTAATACTATTATAGTATTACTATTATTATTATAGTAATAATTATTTTTTTATTTATTTATTTTATATATAATTTAATAATAGAAAATATAAAAATACTTTATAATTATATGCTTAATAATATTATTATTAATGTAAATATTAATAAAAAGTAATAAAATATAATAAAATATATGCTTAATAATATGCTTATAAATATAAAATATTAATAAAAAATAATAAAATATAATTATATTATTATTATTAATTAATAAAAATAAATTAAAATAAATTAAAATTTAATTTTAAATATAAATATATTATATTTTTTTAATCTTTAAACTTTTTTTTTTTTTTTTAATAATAATAATAAAATAATAATATATTATTATATTATTATTTTATTTTTATTTAATATTAATTTATTATTATTATTATTATTATTTATATAATAATAATAGATTTTTTATTGTTTTATAAAAGTAATTTTATAAACCTTTTTTTAAATAAAAAAATAACTAATTTTAATATTAAATTAATTAATTTTAATAATAAGTTAATTTTTTTATTTAATAATAAAAATAATATTAAAATAAATATTAAAAGTTTATTTAATTTAAAAAATTATAATAATAAATCTTTTAAATTAAATAATAAAAAAAGTTTAATTTATATATTAAAAAAAAATTATATATTTAAACTTTATTATTTATTAACTTAAAAAAAAAAATAATAGTATAATATATTAAGTAAGTTTATTTTTATTATATTTATTTTTAGTTGTTTTTATTTAAAAATAATAAAAGTTAAAAGTTTTAAATTTTTAACTTTTATTAAATATTATTAATTTAAATATTTAAATATTACTTATAATAAAAAAAGCAAAAAAATAAAAAAAAAGTAAGTTTATTATTTATTTATTTATTGTTTATTTATTTATTAATAAGATTTTAAATATAAAAAATAAAAATATATAATGCTTTTTTAATTTTTTTAATATATAAAATTAAAAACAATTTTAAAATAATATTATACTTAATATAAACATTAAACATATTATTAATAATAAAATTTTAAGTTTTATTATTAATAAAAATTTATTATTTAATATTATTAATTTTAAATTGTTTTAAAATTTAATTTAATTTTTTAAACTATAAATATTATTTATTTTATTTAATTATTAATATTAATATTAATATTTTATTAAAAACTTTATTATAAATTAAAAAATTTTAAAATTATTACTTAAATTAACTTTTTAAACTATTTTATTAGTGTTTAAAAACAAGTTAAAAGCTAATATATAAAATAATAAAAGTTTTTTTATTATTTTTAATATATAAACTTTAAATTTTTAAACTGCTTTTATAAGCGTTATTATTTATTTTATTAATTTTAACTTTAATTTAATTTATAAATTAATTAAATTTAAAAAAATAATAAACTATTATATAAGTTTAAATATATTTAATTATTTTTTAAATATATTAAAACTATATTTAAATATTACTTTAAGTAATATTTTTAAATATTATATTAAAAAAAATATTAATTTTTTATAATATTACTTGCAATAACGCTTAAAATAATATAATATTTTTAAAGTTTTTTAAATAAAATTATTTAAATTTTATATATAAAAACTTTAATAATAATATTTCTTATATTTTATATATTATTAATTTAATAGTTTAAAATATATTAAAATAATATATTTTTACTTTAAATAAAGCTAAAAGTTTATTTAATTATATAATTAATAGCTTTAATAATTAAAAAAATAATAAATATATAAATAAGTTATTTTTATTATTATTTAAATATATATTTATTTATTAATATTATTATTTAAATTTAATAAATTAAATTTAATAAATTATTGTTTTAATAAAATATACTGCTAAAATTAAAAAATTATTTTTTAAAAAAATTAAAAAATTTAAATAAAATAACATTTTATCTTTAAATTTTAATATTAAAAAAAAATTTTTAAATATATTTTTATTATATAACTTTTTAATTTATTTATTTTATTAATTAGTTTTTAAATATATTAACTTATTAAAATTTAACTTTTAAAATATTAAATATATTATTTAAATTAAAAAAACCTTTTAAATTTATTAATTAATTTACTATAAATTTTAAATTTAAATAAATATTTTTAAATTTAATTAATTAATATACTATTAAATAATTATAAAATTTATTTAATATATTTATTAAACTTTTAATTAAATTATAAGCTAAAGTTTATATAACTTTACTTAAATTTTTATTATATATTTATAAAATATATAATAATTTAAAAAGCTTTATTTAGTTTAACTAAAAAAAAATTAAATAAAATTTAATAGTTATAAGTATTTATTTTACTTTTTATTTATATTTTTTATTATAATTAAATATTAATTATTTTTAAAAACTAATTTTTTTTAATTTAATTAATGCTATTAATAATAGTATTAAAAAATTAAAAAAATATTTCTTTTGCTAATTAAATAATTTTTTAATTAAAATATATAAACTTTATATTTTAAGTTTTATATTAAACTTTTATTTTAAAATTATATATTTTAAAACTAATAGTTTATTATATTTTTATTTTAATATTAAAAAAGATATTATTTAATTATTTAAATAAAAATTTAATTAATAAGTTTATTTTATTATATATATTAAAATATATTTTTATTAATAATTTTTTAAGTTTTTATATATAATTTTACTTTTAAATAATAACTTTATTAATAAACTTAATAATTCTTTTATTAAAAATATTAAAAATAACTTAAATAAATTTAATTTTAAAAGTAAATTTTATATAAATTTTATTTTAAGTTTTATAAAAAAAAAAACTATTTTTTATTTAAAAAAAATTATTATATTATAAAGTTAATATTATATTTATTTTATATTTAATGTATTAAACAAGCAAACAGCGTAAACAAGCAAATAGCTTACTTTTTTACACCTTTATATAAAAAACTAAAATAACTTAACTAAAACAAAAAAAATTAATTTAAATTAATTAAAATTGCTTTTGTTAAATATTTTTGCTTTATTTTAATATATATAAACATTATATTTAGGTTTACTATATATTTTATAACATTATATTTATATAGCACCTTTGTTTATATAATAACTATTTAACTATACTTTTTAATTTATTTGTTTTTAAATAGCTTTTTTAGTTTTTTAATCTTGTTTTTTTTTTATATAATAAGTAACCTTTTAGTTTAAATATATTTATTTTTTATATAGCAACGCTAGCTTAGTTATTAATTTACTTATTAAAGTTTAATAACTTTAGTTTGTAGTAATATAACCTAATACTTTAGCATTAATATATTTTTTACAATTAAGTTAATTATATTTAAAACAGCTGTTAAAAAGCTGTTTAAATATTATATAACTCTTTTTTTAATATATTTAGCTTATAATATAGCGTTTTAAGCATTATATAATATTTTTAACTTTTAAACTTAAAGTTTATAAGATAATTCTAAAGATATTTTAGTTAAACTTTTTAGCAAAAGCTATAAAATTATATATATTAGGTTATATAAAATAAAGCTAAACCTTTTAAAGCCTTTTTAAATATTTTTTATTATTATTAAAGCTTTATATATTTTATAAAACAACATAAAAAAATATTCCTTTTTAATATAAATAATATGCAGCTAAAATAATTTGTTAATTTTTTTAGCGTATAACTGTTTTAAAAAGCTAAAATACCTAATATTAAAAAGCTAAAGTTAATATAATAAATAAAAAAGCATATAAAATATAATAATATTATGTTTTTTAGCATATAACTTAAAATTAATAAAGTAATAGCTTTTATAGCTATTAAAAATTAAAAAGCAATAACTACTTTTTATATAACTAGCTATATGTTTATTAAAGTGCTTTATTTAATTTATGCCTTTTTTATTTATAATCTATTTATTTTTTATAACTATAATCTTTTAAATAGTTAGTAAACTAATATATAATAAAATAATATAACTATATAAAAAAACAGCTTAAAATATAAACAATTATTTGCAATTACTTTGCTATATAGCTTTTAGTTTTTTATAATAGTTAAACAAAGTAACAACTATTTTAAATAATATTTTTTTTATTATAAACTTTATTTTATTAAAGTTATAAATATCTTTTTTTTAAATATTTTTACTTGCAATTATATTTTATATAAAAGTAAACTATTTTTAGTAAGTATTAAAATTTTCGCAGAAAACTTGCTAATAATTAATTTAGCAATTAAAACATATATAAAGCTTAAATTATTATTATATAAAAGTTAAAGCTTATTTAACGCTTATAAGTAGCATATTATAATTATATAGCAATTAGTTAGTTATATTTTTAATATTATATAACTAAAATAAAAATACTTGCAAATTTAAGTTAAATATATATTATATAATTAATTTTTCTTTAAATTTAATTAATTAATATATTTTTAAACACATTTTTTACTTTAAAGAAATTTTATTAATTTAATAGCATAAGATTATTTAAAAAATATTATAAATTATAGCAACGCATTATATAAACAAATTTAAGTTTTGTTTTAAAGCTTAAAGTGCAAGCTATATATCTTTAAGTTTATTTATGCGTAGCATTATTAGTTGTTAAAAAAATAAGAAAAAGAAAACATATATACAAAAAAAAAAAAAGTAAGCTATTTGCTTGTTTATACTGCTTGCTTGTTTAATATGTTATTTATATATTAATATTTAATTTTATTATAAGTTAATCTATTAAAATATTAAAAAAATAATACTTTTTAATTTTTAATATTATTAATTTTAGCTAGAAAATATTTAGTTATTTTAGCTATTTTTGCTTTTATTAAACAGGTTTTTATTATTATTAATAATATTATTACTAAAAATAAAAATAAACTTAATATAAAAATAGTAATATAAGCTTTTATAAGGCTTATATTATTATACTATTTAGTTAGCATTTTATTTAATTTATAAAGACCTAGTTTTTATTATAACCATTTTTAAAGGTTTTAATAAAAACTAAAGGTTTTTATTTTTATTTATTATTACTACTAGTTTTTTTTACTAAGTAGTATAATAAATGCACTAATTATTAACTTTTATTAAAAAAGTTATTAAAAAAACTATTAATTTTTTTATTTAAAGGTTATTAATTTTTTTATTATTTTAGTAGCTAATAGTAACTAGCTTTAATATAGCTATTTTTTTAGATTTTATATTAAAGCGTTATTATTAGCAAGAACTTATTTTTTTTTACTTTTTTAACTATATTATAATAAGCCTTAAGCATTGTAAACGCTGTTTTTTAAAACTTGTTTGCAATAAAAAAAAAAGCTAACTAAAAAAACAAAGCTATTTTTTTAAACTTTTTATAAATAAAAAAAGCAATATTATAAATAATCTTTTCTACTTATTTTAGTTAACTTAAATATTTTTATAATTATTTTATTTTATAGTACTTATATAAACAAGTAAGTTATATATTTTTTAATACTAGTTTTTTTTAAAATAATATATTATTTTATTAGCTTAAATATATTTAAGGTTATATTATATATTTATTTTTTAAAACTTTATATAATATAGTTTTAATATAGCGCTTTTATACTAATTAATTATTTTTTAAAACTTTTAATTAATTACTTGCATTTTAAACTATTTAATGCTATTTTTTAAGACTTAGTAAATAATTTAATTATTAAACTTTTATATTACTAATGCTATTTTTTAAAATTAAATAGCAGTTTTTTTATTATACTTATTTTTTTTATATTTAGTTTCTATATATAGCATGCTATTTTTTTATTTATATAGTTACTACTAATTATAAGCTATTAATATTTATATAGTTTAAGCAGGATATTTTTATATATTATAAAATATAATAATAATATTGCTAGTTATTTAAAAAAATTATAAAATAAAACGCTAAAAAATATTTTAACGTTAAATAATAATTTAGCTAATAAATAACTTATAAATAAAAAGTAATATTATTTGTAAATATTAAATATAACTTATATATATAACTTATTTAAAATTATATTATATATAAACAAAAAAAAGCAAAATAAATATAAACTTTAAACTATTTTACTTTTGTAATTTTATTTATATATATTTTTACTAGTTATAAAACTTTTTAATAATAAAAAAACTTATATTTAAGCTTTATTATTATAAATTAATTATTATATTTAATTAACTTGTAAAATAAAGTAATAAATCTTTTGCTATATTAAGTTTTAATAATATTTTAATATAAACTAAAAAATTTATATTTAAATTTTAAACTTTATTTTAAATAAGAAATATTATACCTAAAGTAAAAAAAAATAGAAAATATATAGCAAAAAAATAATATATAACTAAAAGTTTAAAAGCAAATAATAATAAACTAAAAAACTAATTATATATAATATTAATAAATATAGCTTTTTTTATTTTAAAAAAATAGTTTAATAATGCTATAATATAAGCAATAGTTTAAAAAAGTATTACTATTACTTAAAACTGCTAAAATAAAACTAATAAAGCAATAATAAATATAGCATATAATATTAAAAATATATAAAATAAACTAATAACTTTTGCTAATAATATTAAAAAAATTATAACTTAGCTTAAAGTTAAAACGCTTAAAATATTATTTATTTTTTTAAAAGTTATATTTATTAGCTTTAAGCTATTAGTAGTACTATTAAAACTTAATATTTTAGCTAAATCTTTATTAAAAATAAATATTTTAATAATAATTAAGTTAAAAAAAAGTAAAATTTTATTTAAATTACTTAATTTATTTATGTTGCTAAAAAACTAAATAAAAAACCTTGAAAGTTTTTATTTTAGCTTTAATATATTTAAAAACAAAAAAAAAAAGTAAAAGCAAAAAAGTATTATTAACAAAGCAAAGAAAATCTTTTAAATTAATAATATTAAAAAAATTAAGTTTACTTTTATTTATAAAAAAGTTTATAACTTTAATATAAATATATTTTATAAATATATAAACATAAAATATTAGCAAGCTTAATAATATTATTTAACTTAGTATAAAAGCTTTAAATTTTATAATTAAAAAACTTAAATTATTATAAAAAACATTAGCAAATAATATAAAGCAATTATTTAACTTTATATATAAAAAAATAACTATATATTTAATAAAATATTAGTTTTTATAAATAGTTAAAAAATAGCAACGTTTAAATATTTAGCTATAAAAGCAAGCATTAAAAAATATTTTTAATAATAAAAGCAACTTTTTTAATAAAATAAACTTATAAAAATTAAAGCAATTAAATTTGCTATTACTACTAAAAAGTTTAAAAAAATAAATAAAACTACTTAAAAACTTTAATAACTTTTTTTTAATATAGTTTTATATTATTATTAATAAAAACAAGTAGTAATTAGTTATATTAATTAAAATATGCTAATATTAATTAATTTAATTTAAATTATAAAAACTTAAATAATATTAATATAATTGCAAAAAAATTAGTTTAATATTTATAAATATTTATTATTTTATAAAATAAATTAACTTTTTTTTAAAAAATAAATATATTATAAAAAATAATATATATTAAATTTTATTTATATTTTAAACTTTTTTAAATAGTAAAGCAATAAAATAATAAATAAATAAAATTACTATAAAAACTTAAAAAAAACTATAATTAGTAAAACTTAATAAAATTATTAATGATTTAATAAATTAATTTATAATATAACTAGTAATAATAATAAAAAAGTTTAATATTATATAGTTAACTTTTAAAAATCTTATATATAATAATTTTATTATAATTATATTTTTATAAAAAAAGTTATAATATATAAAAGTAATAAAAATATTAATATATAATAATATAAATTAATAAAGCATAATAATATAAATTTAAATTAATATAAACTTAAAAATTAAATTATATTTTAAAGTTTTTAATTTTAAAAAAACTTTTATATTATATATAACTTATATTGCTAAATAAAAGCTAATATTACTAGTAATAGCATATAATATTTATTTTATTATAAAAAAGCTATTTATTTATATTTATAAAAAAAAAAAAATTAAAATATAAATAAATAAATAAGCAAATTTAATAAAAATAATAATAAGTTAAGCAATAAATAAAACTAAAAAAAAAAAAAGCAAAAGCAAAAAGAAATTGCAAAACAAAGTTTAAAAACTTTAAAAAAAAAAAAATAAAAAAAAGTAAAAAGTAAATTTTATTAATATAGCAAACAAAATATTTAGCTTTAGCTATAATAATAAGTTATAAACTAAAAGTAATAATAATAGTAATAATATATATATTATTATTAATTATAATATAATATATAAATTTTATAGCAAAATATTTAACTTAAAAAAATATAAAATAAAGTATATATGCTATTATTATATATAGCCTTTAAAAAATATTAATATATTATTAGCTGCAAAACATATATATAGCAACTATATAAAGTTATTTAACTTTTAAAATAAGCTATTTTATTATTTATTATATTATATAAAAAAATATATTTATATATAAATGCTAATATAAAAATACTAAAACTAATAAAACTAACTATTTAAATTAGTTTTAACTTAAAAGATAAATAATATATAAATAGTAAAAAATAGCTTTATAATAAATACTTATATTTAAAAATTAATATTTAAGCATAACTAAAAAAAAAAACATTAAAATATATATAAATATAAGCGTAAGTAAAAGTTTAATTATAAAAAGCTTACTTAATAAGCTAAAATATAAAGTAATATTAAAAACTTAAAAAATTAAAAAAATTAAAAGTATATATATTTTATATTATAAATAAGCTATTTTTATATTTTATTTAATAAGTGCTAATAAATATAGCATATTAATGCTAATAAAACTAAAAATATTAATATAAATAATAAATTAAAAAATTACTTTATAATTATTATTAAATAATAATTTTTTTAAACTTATAAGTATAATTATTAATTATATAAATAAAATAATATCTTTAAAAACTTTTAATAACTTTGCTATAAATTTTAAAATACTTTTAAAAATATATCTTTATATATATAAAGTTATACTAAAAAAAAATATAAAACTTAAGCTAAAAAAAATAGTAATTATATTAGCAAAATATAAGCTATTATTATTAAATTATAATTTTATATTTAACTTAAGCTATGCTAATAATATTAAAGTATTAGTAAAATTAAGCATTTTATAATAAATTATATTAAGTAATCTTTTAAAAAAAAAGCAAAAATTAAAAAAAAAACAAAGTTAAAAATAATTAATAAGCAAATAAATATTAAGTTTATAAAAATATCTTAAAAAGGCTATTAAAAAGTAATAGCAATTATAATAGTGCTAAATAGCTTAATAGCAAGCATAAAATAAACAATTGCTAATATTATTAAAAATAATAATATTTAAACAATAAAAATAAAAATATATATTTTTAATAATTTTATAGTTTTTAATATATGTAAACTTAAGTAAAGTTTTAAAATAATATTAATATTTAAAGCTTTAGCTACTAATATAATATTTAATAACAATAATAATAACTTTTTTAATATAATAAAATATTAAAAAATATTAATAATAATTGTTATTTTTATTATAAATATAATATATAATATAATAAATTAAATTATAAAAAATAAATATAATATTAATATTAAAAACGCTAAGCTAAAAATTTTAAGTATATATATAATAATTAAAATTAAAAAGCTATTAAAAATAATTAAAATATTTGCACTAAATAAATAATTAATTTATACTAGCTTTAAAGCAGCTAATAAGAAAATTTTATAATTACTTAAAAATATACTAAAAATTTAAAAAAACTAAAAAATTATTAACATACCTAAAAAAAAACAAATAAAAATACTATTAATTAATAACTAATAAAATATAAACTAAATAATAAATTATATTTTTTAAGTAAATATAATAAATAAATATTAAATATTATATTTAATAAGCTATATTAATAAAGCTATATAATATAAGTAAATAAGCTAATATTATTTATATACTTAATATTTTTAATTTAAAAAATAAAAAAGTTAAACTTAAAAAAGCGCTTAGTTATTAATTTATAAATACTTAATTATATAGCTTTTTTAAATAATTACTTATTATTATTATAAGCTAAAGTTATATTAGCAATTTATAAAAAAATATTTATTATTATTATTATTAATGCTACTTTATTTTTTTATTAATTTAAAATATATTTAAATTATTATAATTATTTTATTATTATTAGCTTAAAAAAACTAAAGCAATTAAATATAGCATTAATAAAATTTAAAAATTTTCTAGCATATATATAAAAGTTTATAAACAAATTATTATAATTATTTAATAATTTCTATTAAGCATTTATTAATAATATTATAATTTTTTTAAATAATAAAAAATAATATTTAAAGCATTTTTGCATTATTTTTAAAATATTTAAAAAAAAGTATATATATTATTATTGCTAACAAAGTTATTTTTTAGCTACTTTATAGTAATAATATATACTAATACTACTATAGTATTTAAAAATTTATATTAATATTAATACTATAATAGTAATACTACCTTGTAGTAATAATATTACTTATTAATTTGCTAACCTTATTTATATTTAAAATAGCTTAATATTAATAATAAGCATTTAAATATAATATAAACTATTATTATTATAATATTATATTTTAAAAATCTTTTTATTTATTATAAAATATTAGCTAATAATACAGTTAAAAAACTAATAATAAAGTTTATAGCTATTATTTTTATAAGCTTTAAATTTTTTAGTTAAATTAATTAATAGTTACTATATAGCTTTTTTTTAAATTATAATATATATTTAATAGCTATTATAATCTTTAAAGTAAAATGTTACTTTAAATATTTTAAAATATATAAAATAGCTTTTTAAATTTTATATTATTTATTATTATTTAAAGTAGTGTTTATTATTATATATTATTACTAAAAGAATTTTAATATAGTTTTTAAAATATATTATTTATAGATTTTTTTATAGTTAATATTATATAATAATTTATTTACTATTATAAATAAATAGCTAAAAGAAAAGAAATTTTTAACGTTTTTATTATTATTTTAAAAAGGTTAAAAAGTCTTATAATATTTAAGGTTTTTATATAATTAATAGTAATATTTAATAGCATTTAAAAATTTAATATTTTTTAATTAACTTAAAATATTAAAGTTTTACTTAGAAAATAATAAGTTTTTATATATATTTTTCTTATATTATACCTAGTATATAAAACTTTTACAAAAAAAAAAACAGCTTTATTAATAAAAAGCTAAAATAAAAATAAAATATAAAATAGCAACTTAAGTAAGCAATAAATATATTGCTATTTTATATATTATAAACTTATATTACTAAAAAAAAGTTTTTTAATATAGTTTAAAATTTTATATATATAAATATAATAATTTATTATTAAAATTTAAAAAAATCTTTATTTTTTTAAGTTAATGCTTTATTAAAAAAAAAATTTAAAATTATAATTTTTTAAGTAAAAAATAAATAGAAATAGCAAGCAAGCTTTTTAATACTTAATATATAAATACTTTTAGTTATATTTTTAAGTTAATATTTATTGCAATTAAAAATATAATATAAACTATTTAAATTAAAAGTAGCTTATATAATATAAAATAGCTAATATATTTAAATAATATTATAAGCAAGTATTAGCAACATATTATTAATAAATTATTTTACTATTAAAAAAATATTAAATTAAATAAAGCTAAATATAATATTTATAAATTAAGCTAATTTTTAACTTATTAATATATTTATTTATTTATTATTATATAAAATGTAAATATATTATATATTAAGCAAACTAAAAGTTATATAAAATTAATTTAATAAAAATAAAAAAATAATTTATATTAATAAAAAACTTATATTAAATTAAATATAGTTAATAATTAAAGCAATATTAAATTTTAAGCTTAAAAAATAATTTATGCTTAAATATACTATTAATGCAAAATATAAATATATACTTAAAATTATTAAAAATAAAAATAATAAAAATATTAAAAGTAATTTTTTTAAGCTTAAATATTTATTTATAATATTAATTACAATAAAAAATATAAACTATATATTTTAAAAAATTAAATAAATAATATAATAAAAATAGCTTATAATAAAAAATACTATTTTAAAATAAAATATATAATATAAAAATTAAAACTATATATAGCTAATAAAACTTAATTAATAAAAGCATATATTAGTTATTATAATATATATAAAGTATATATTATAAATAAAAATAAATTTACTAAAAATTATTAATTTATTTGCTTAAAAAACCTATAGCTAATAAAAACTATTATAATAAACTTTATTAAAAAACTACTTAGTTATTTTTTTGTAAATATATTATAGCAAATAAAAAAAAATAATAAAAATTACTTTAATAATATTATAATAGTTACTTATGCTATATTTAAATAAATATTACTAATTTTTAGCAATAAAAAATATATTGCTTGCAATTAAAAAATAGCTATAGCTAAAATATTAATATTAACAAACTAAAATATATTTAAAAATATTATTTTTAATAAAAACTAAATGTTTATATTAAAATTATAATAAAGCTTATAAAAAGCATTAAAAACTAAACCTTTAATAATTATAGTTTATTAAAAAAAAAAAACTAAATAATAAAAATTGCTATTAAATATTATATTTTTAACTATTTTAAAAATAATTAAGTAAACTTGCTTATATTTTTGCAGTAAAATTTTAAAAGTATATATTTAAAAATTATTAGGTTTTTTTTATATAAATAACTATTTAAGTTTAAACTATTTAAAGCTAATAATATATTAGCTAATATTAAAAATAAAAAACTAAAATAAACTAATATTTTTATAATTTGCAAGCAATTATATAAAAATATTAAATTAGCAATAAACTTTACTATAGCTAAAGCTAAAAAATATTATAACTAATGCTATTAGTTAATAAAGTTTAAACTTAAAAACAAAATATATTTGCAATTATATTAAAAATATTATCTTTTTAGCAAACCTTTAAAAAAGCTTTTATAATAAAAAGCTAAACTTTTTAAAGTAAAAAGCAAAATAAAAAAGCTAGCTTATAAACTAAATCTATTTAAAACTTTTAATATTTATTTTATTATTTTAATAATTTATTTATTTTTTAGCAGAAATAAAAAAAACTTATTTTATTACATTATATTTGCTTTAAAACTAATATTAAAAAATTAAAAAAACCTTAAAAAAAAAAAAAAGTTTTTTAAAATAAAGACTATTTTTAAGCATTATAAAAAATATACTAGTTTAAAATACTTAATTAAATAAAAAAGATATAGCTATAAAAATAATTAGTAAAAATTAAAGTAGCAGTTATATAGCGCAAAAAAAATAATAAAGAAATATTAGCAACAAAATAAAAAAAAACTAGCTATAATAGCTAAAAAGGCTATACTGCTTAAGCAAAGCAAAAAAAAACCTTAAAAAACAGCTAATATATAATAAAAGCTTATAAATAAATACTAGCTGCTAAAAATAACAGCTACTTTTTATAATAGCTAGCACTTTAATATAAGCCTTTATAAGGCTTATATTATTATGCTGCTTAGTTAGCACTTTATTTAATTTATAAAGACTTAATTTTTATTATAACTTTTTTTAAAGGTTTTATTAAAAACTAAAGGTTTTTATTTTTATTTATTACTACTATTAGTTTTTTTTACTAAATAGTTTAAAAGTTAATTTTATTAAAAAGCTAAAAATTAACAAATATATAAGATTTAATTATTAAAAACAATAAAAATTTTAAAATAAAAAACAAAAAATAAAAAGTTATTTTTTATATTTTTTATATAAAAAAAATAAAGTTAAAGCTATATAATATTTTTAAAAATATTTACGTTTTAAAAATTAAAAAAATTATAAAAAATAAAAGTATAAACAAATTATATAAGCATATAACCTAAAAAACATAGTTTTAAAAGATATATAAATTTTATTTTTTATATTTTTCTTTATATAAAAAACAAAGTTAAAGCTATATAATGCTTTTAAAAATATTTAAGTTTTAAAAATGAAAAAATTATAAAAAATAAAAGTACAAACAAATTATATAAACATATAGCCTAAAAAACGTAGTTTTAAAAGGTATATAAATTTAATTTTTTATATTTTTTTATATAAAAAAACAAAGTTAAAGCTATATACTACTTTTAAAAATATTTACGTTTTAAAAATTAAAAAAATTATAAAAAATAAAAATATAAATAAATTATATAAACGTATAGCTTAAAAAACATAGTTTTAAAAGATATATAAATTTTATTTTTTACATTTTTTTTTATATAAAAAAATAAAGTTAAAGCTATATAATGCTTTTAAAAATATTTAAGTTTCGAAAATCGAAAAAATTATAAAAAATAAAAGTATAAATAAATTATATAAGCATATAGCCTAAAAAATATAGTTTTAAAAGGTATATAAATTTAATTTTTTATATTTTTTTTATATAAAAAATATTTAAGTTTAAAATTAAAAAAAATATAAAAAATAAAAATATAAAAAATAAAAATATAAATATATAAATATATAAATATATAAATATATAAATATATAAATATATAAATATATAAATATATAAATATATAAATATATAAATATATAAATATATAAATATATAAATATATAAATATATAAATATATAAATATATAAATATATAAATATATAAATATATAAATATATAAATATATAAATATATAAATATATAAATATATATATTATTAAAAAAAATTAAAAAAATTAAAAAATTAAATTAAAAAATACTACTTTAGTAAATTAGTAT
The DNA here is from genome assembly GCA_002003505.1 of Xylariales sp. No.14919. Classification (NCBI taxonomy): domain Eukaryota; kingdom Fungi; phylum Ascomycota; class Sordariomycetes; order Xylariales; species Xylariales sp. No.14919. The sequence goes on along the minus strand of BDMC01000085.1, from coordinate 26,627 downwards.
TACTACTTTTAATATTAATAAATACTATAGTAGTATTAGTATTAACAATTATTATACTACTGTAGTATTAGTATTACCAAATACTACTGTAGTAATACTAATTGCCAACCCTGGAGCAAAGGAATAGTGTTGGTGCTTAAGGCTACAAATGAAATTGGTTTCGTTCCTCTCTAGAATCTATAGTATAGGTACGCTGTTGTTCAGCTGCAGCCGACAAATCAACAGGTTGATAAAAAGTTCTACCGCATTTTCGATACCGTGGATGGGAACGTTTCGCCCCGATGCTAAGTAGCTAAAGCAGACATTATCTGTATTTGCATAGTGGCGCAAGATCAAGGCTTACGCTACCCGGAATACGTTAGAAAGTGTGAAGCCGTAGGCTTTGTAGAACTTCCGGGCTTGCTTGCTATTAATTTTACAAATCTTAGAATGTAGGCCACCCGGTAGGCTACCCGTTGGTGAGCTGCTAAGCTTTGGGAACACACAAGGGGCGGCATCGTGAAGGTATGTCTTCCAGTAGTCGTTCTGTTTGCTAGGGATGGACTTCAAATAGGCTACATAGTCGCTGTAGCTTAATCTCTCGCCGCCTATGTCGTGGCCATTAACAGCGCAGGATAGATCAATACCTATTAGTTGAATCGAGGCGCCGTCGACTAATGCGTGGCTAATGCCGAGCTCGCAGAGGATCTCTGTTTTGGATACCCGCGTAATTGTTAAATGCCATGGAAGGAAACCGCTCTTGTTCTTCTCCTTTGATGAATCATGCAAATCTGTAATAGTAATTCTGCCCGAGCCATTCACGACTACCACCTGATCATGAAGTGTGCCGGAGACACTGTCGACGAATACTGTCCGCAGTGCCGAGTGCTTGGTAACCATCTGAAACCAGGCCTTTTCTACCCTATCGATGGTGATTGTCTGGTTTAAATCTAATGCTAATATTTTCCACTTTGACCTAGTACCGTAAAGGGAGTCATCTCGTTCCTTGCTTAGCAATATACCTTGCTGGACTGCTGTACACGGGTATGCACCCTCTACACAAGCTAGGTCAACTCCAAGTTCATAGAAACTCCTCACGAATTTGGACAGCTCGGGGTATTTTAGGGGTAGCTGTGGGAAGTCACTTAATGTGTATTGTCGTGAAGATTGGGACGATTTCTCGGCCGCCAATCCTAGAAGCTCTTCGCAGGTAGATATCCACTCTCGAATGGAGTCTTGCAGTTGGCAGTTCTTACTATATGTGAAGTCGAACCGGAAACTTTCTTTGGCGAGCCATACATCAATAGCAAACACCTCGTCCCTTACCATATGCGAATCTACATTAGTTTGGATGGGTATGGTATCGTGTACGACTTGGAGAATACTCTCGTTCTTCTCAAAACTGCGGCAAGAGCCGTGATAATTCAGACTGATCTCCATCAAGCCCCCAATCTCCAAAACCCCGCGTCCCTCAGGATGCAGAAACAGAGAAGTGAAATAGCACCAGCCATTCGCGGGTGCTAGGCGTAGGGTATCTTTAGTCTGTCTGACCACGTCTATCAAACTATAGTCCGCCTCAGCATGAACCAGGGTAGGCCAGATGGTCGTAAACCAGCCTACAGTTTCTGAGATATCCAGGGAGTGACTCCAAGGTTCCCTCCCGTGACCCTCCTGATAAATTACTGGAGGAAGACGATCGCGAAATGTTTTAACAAAGGAGAGTAGAATTACAGCGTGGAGAATATCAAGCACTTTCGTTTGCAAGGCCTCGTTCGCTTTACCTAGAAGCAGCTTGGTGATATGTAGATCAAGCGTAAAGTCCATGGATATGGTGTCCCCATATGTATTCAAGCTGTTCGAGATACCCCAGAGTTCTTCAACGTTCAGAGCAAAACCTGCAATCTCTCGAATCGATAGGAGTATCTCAGAAGGCCTCAAATGCTCCCTGGCATATTCGGACTGTACATGACACCAGGACTGGAATGGCAAGGAACGTTGCGGTGGCAGAATATCCCCCTCTAGCAATATCTCGAGGTCTCTCAGTATAATTCGCTAGGATACAAGGTCCACAACAAGATGATGAGCGACGAGGTAAAGGTACTCAGTGTCGTTGTCTGTAATGCGATCCACCACCAACATGGGGCCGTCCAAGCAATTCACGGCGTCTTGGCTTTCAATGAAGCATTTCTGTATCTCTGCCCCCGAAATAGTTAAATAACGGTAGCGAAACGATTGAGTAAGCTCGTTTGTAAGGATCTGTTGCCAGCATCCGTTTTCCTTTCGAAATCGTGCTCGGAGCATCGCATGCCGCCTCACAAGCACTGACAAAGCAACATCTAATGGAACCTTCGGTGCTCTCAGCCTCACCAGGAAACTCTGGTTATAGCGCTTCTCTCCATCGGGGACCCGATCAAAAAAGGCTTGTTGAATCGGAGAAAGTGCAAATGTTGACCCTACTTTTTCTCTGGTCTCGATTTCACTCTCTAGGCCTTGCTGAACTTTTGGAGCCAGAGAACGAATTGTCTTGTAGCGGAAGATATCCGGAACCGTCAGAATCATTCCCTCACGGCGACATATAGAGGAAAGTTCCATGGCGCCGATTGAATCTCCACCGAGGTGGAAAAAACTGTCGTCAAGGCTAATGTTGGTTGCGCTTCGATTAAGGACGCGCGCAGCACAGGCTCGCAGTGACGTCTCGAGTTGAGTCTCACATACCCCATGTCTGACGGAGCGCGGCGTATCGAAGTGCGCCTGTATCTGCTTCCATGACATCCGCTCACACCTCTCTCGAAGCTGTTTGCGGTCGATCTTGCCCGCAATAGTAAGTGGAATGTAATGCAAGGGCAAGAATACTACAGGGATTATATAACGCGGCAGTGACTTTCGGAGATGTTTTTCCACGACTGAGATTAAAACCGAGAACTCATGGGACGGTTCTGAGAATAAGGCATCCTCGAACAGTTCAACCCTATCAGCCGGCTTCGAAAGAATGAACGCAGCTAGACAAGGCGGGCGCAGTGCCGTTCCCTGGACGGACTAGATCAACAACCAAACTAGAGCCCACGGGGAGGCATTGGCGCATGTGGAACGCAACCTCATCGAGCTCCAGCCTCTGGCCCCGGAGCTTGACTTGGGTATCCTTGCGTCCTAGGATCAAAAATGAGCCGTCAGATTGATATCGAAGTAGGTCGCCCGACTTGAAAAACCGGGCAGAGATCGGGCGTCTAAAATAACGTATCCAGGTGGGAGGTTTAATAAAGGATTCTTCTGTCAGCTCGGGGTGCCGAAGATAACCACGGCCAACGATCGGACCCTCTAAAATTAGTTCGCCGATAGCACCTAGAGGGAGAAGTTTCTCATCGTTTGCGGGATCTACGATCCAGCCCACAGCTCCTATCATAAAGCCAATATCCTGTGGATCTGTCACATCCGGCCGTGTTGCACACCAGATAGAACACTCAGCTGGGCCATAACTGTTCATCAATTGAGCAAAACCCTGCTATCGCATCACATCTGAGTGGATCATGGGCTCCCCGCTCAGGTTGATGGTTTTTAGAGAAGGAACATTCATAGGGTTAAGAAGCCTAGACACTAATAGGGTAATTTCTGCCCAATTAGCGCCGAAAGTAGAGATTGCTCTTTCAACGTCTTATAGCTGATCCAAAGATGGAATACAGACACACGCTCTTTAAGTAAAGGCAATAAGATGATCACCAATTCTTACGTCAAAAGCGTAGGATGCGAACTAGAAAATTCGGGTGTCTTGGTTGACTCGTTTGTGTCCCTTCATAGCTTCCGAAATAGAACAGAATGAGTAATGCTTAACCACGAGTCCCTTTGGCTTGCCGGTAGATCCAGACGTAAAAACTGTTGAAATAAAAGAGGCTGGTTAACTTCACTCTTATACGCATGCATATGTATATATATACTGCTATATCTCTTTTAGTTTAAAGGACTAACTTCTTTTTTATTACTTTTAATTATTTTAAATATAACTACTATTTTATTAACGTATTATATAAATAAGTTAATTATTTAATTAACTTAATTACTTTTTTAAATATTTTTACCTTTTATATTTAATTATGTTTTTTTTAATAATTAAATATATAATTTCTTTTATAAAAAGCTTATATTAATTTTATAATTAATATAATTTAAAAAAACCTATGTTTTTTTATTTAAAAAGCTATTAAATATTATTAAATTTTTTATACTATCTTTTATAACTAATATAAAAATAATATATGCTTATAAGTAAAAACTTATTTTTTTAAGCAAAAACTTATAAAAACTAAAAAGCAAGTTATTAATAAAATAGTAAACTTAAATTTGTAAGCATTTTTTTTTTAAATTTAAAATATTAAAAAAATAGCTAATATTTTTTTATATAAATATAATATGCTTTTAATTAGCAAAAACTAAGCTTTAAACTTTATATATTGCTATTTTAAACTAAAAATATATTTTAATTATAAAATTAATTATTAAAAAACCTTTTATAAAAATCTTAATATATATTATAAATAATAGCAAATATAATTGCTATATATAATATTTAAAAAAAATATATTTATAACTTTAATAAAATAAAGTTTATAATAAATATAATATTATTTAATATAGTTATAATTAATATTAAATAATATAAAAGTTTTATTAAATATAATAAAATAATTAAAAATAATTTATAGCAATTTAAGCTATTAATATAAATAGTTTTATTATATTTACTTATATTATTTTAATAAATAAAACTTATTTTATATTATAAACTTATAATAACTTTTTATTTTTTAATTAGCAAATTATAGTTTTAAATAATAACTAAATAATTAATAAAAAAAATTTAAAATAAGTAATATATTTTAATTTATATATTAAAAATTAAATAAAAAATATAAAATACTATTTTATTTTAAATAGTTATAAAAGCTATTATTTAATAAAATTTAATAAATATTTTAAGTTTATTAATATAATTTTATTTTATATGCTTGCTTATTTATTTTATAAGCTTTAACTTTTAAATATTTTCTGTTTTTTTATTTTAAAAAAAGTATATAATAAGTTTATTAAAAAATTAATATGCTATTATTAAACTTATATTATAAAAAAAAATTTCTTATATAGCTTTTATATTATATATTAAAAAGCTTTTTAGCTTAAAATTATATAATTAAGTTTTAAAGCTATTAAACTTATTTTTTTAAATTTTAAAAATATAATTTTAGTATTAAATATTAGTTATATTATTAAAATATTATTATTAAAGCTTAAATTGCTTATTATTTTTTAAGTTTTTAAAATATTTACTATTATTAAAAAAGTTACTTTTTAGTTTGTTTATATTAAAAATAAAATCTTAAAATATTTAAATAGCTTTTTAATATTAATTATTAAAGCTTATATTTAATTATTAAAAGCTATATATAAGTTAATATATAAAGTAGCTATTTTAAAAGAAAATATAGTTAAGCTTTAAAAAACTAACTATATATTTTTTAAATATTAAAAAACTAAAAATAAATATTTATAATATAAAAAATTACTTACTATATTTAAAAGTAATAATTTTTAAGCTAAAAAAATAATAATAATAAAGTAATTAAAAAAAAAAGCAAAAGTAGTTATTTTATAAAAAAAGCTTAAAGTAGTTTTTAATATTATAATATATATAGCAATATTAAATATAATATATATATATATAAAATAAATATAAATAATAATATTAAAGCAGATTTTAATTAATTTTAATTAATTTTAATATATTATAGTTAATTTATTTTAATTAAATATAATAATATTTAAAAAAGTAATTAAATTAATTAAATAATTAATTTATTTATATAATATATTATATTATTTATATATGCTTTACTTTTTTTAATAGGTTATAAGCTTAAAATAACTTACTTATATTATTTTTTTAATTTAAAATGCTATTTTTAATATAATATTATTATAATATTATTATTATATTTTTAAGCTATTTTTTTAATTTTATTTTAATTTTAATATTATTTTATAATTTTTATTAGTTTAGCTATTAATCTTTTAGTTTTAGCTATATAAAGTTTAAAATTTTATATATATATTAAACTTAAATTAAAAAAGTTTATTTGTTTTGCTATTATATTTTTTAAATATTTAAATTATTTAACTTTTTAAGCTTTAAGTTTTTTTTTTTTTTTTTATTATTATTACTATTATTTTTAAAGCTGCTAAAATATTTTTAAATATTAAAAAATATTTTTTTAAAGCAAAGCATTTTTTTTATTTTTTTTTTATTAAATTTTTTAATAAAGATAATTTTTTTTTATTTTATTATTAACTTAAATCTTTTAATAATAAACTTTTTTAATAAAAATATTAATAATAATTATTTTTTTATATATATATTATTATTATATAATTTATTATTTAATTTATTAATATTATTTTTTGCTTTTATATTTTTAAATAACTTAAATTAATTTAGTTTTAAAGTTATTATATTTTAAAAAAATATTTTTAAGTTTTTTATATTTTATTTAAACTTTTAATAATATTATAACTTTTTAAAATAATTTTAATATAATTAACTTTTAATTAATTTATTTTATAGTATTTACTTAAGCAAAAACTATTAACTTTTAATATAAATATTAAAGCTTTTATTTTTAAAATATATTTAAAAGTAATATAAAAAAAAAAAAAAATAAGCTTTAAAATAAATATAATAAATTTAAAGTTTATTATTAAAATAAACTTTTTAAAAAACTATATTAAATTTACTAAAAAAATATTTAATTATTTATTAATTTAAAAATATAAATATTTTTTTTTTAATATTATTACTTTAAGTTATAATAAGCTTAAAAAAACTATTATATATAAGTTTTAATATATAAATAAAATAGTATTACTTTAAAAACTTATAAAAGTAATATAATTAAATTAGTAATAAAGCTTTAAATAATTTATAATAAGCTTATAAAATTAAATATTATTTATATAATTATAAAGCTTATTTTTATTAATAAATTTTTTATTTTTTAAGCTTATTTTTTAATATATTTTTTATTACTTTTTATTAATAATATAATATTATTTTTAAATAAAATTAAGCTAAAAAAATAATTAAAGTTATAATAACTACTAAATAAAAATAATAAAGCTAAAAGCTTAAAAAAAGTAATATTAGCTTTATATTAACTATTTACTTTTATATTTATTATAGTAGCAACTATTTTTTTTTAAAATGTTTTATAAACTTTTTTAATTTAGCTTTTAAAAAATAAGTTAAAAAAATACTAAAAAAAAAGCATGCTAAATTAAAGCATAAAAAAAAATTAAGCTAAAAAAAATTTTAATAATAAATTTAATATATTATTTATTATTATTAGCGCTTTTAAAAATAAAATTAAGTTTAGCTTTATTAATTTTAGTTTAGCTAATAATATTTTATTATTATTTATATTTAAATTTAGCTTATATTAAATAAGCTAGCATTATTAATTTTAATTTTAATTTTTTTAAATATATTTTAAAGAAATTTTAAATAGCTAATATATTAATAAAGTTTAATTTTGCTAGCTTTAGCAACTTATTAAAAAAAAACTAATAATAAAGCTAAAATTAATATATATAATAAATTTAAAAGCTAGTTAATATTTTTTTTATAAGTATAAAAGATTTTTTAATATAAAAAAATATATTAATTTAAAAATAATAAAAAAAAAAAAAGTAATTATATTTAAAAAAATAAGTAATTATTTTTTAATATTAATAATAAATAGCAAAAAAACAGTAATATTTTATAATATTATTTATTATTTTAAAGCTAAAATAAACTTTATTTTTATTTTATTAAAATAAAGTTTATAGCATTAAAAAAAAGAAATGCTTTTTTATAGCTAAAACTTTTAATAGTTTATATTTAGTTAATATTTTTAATAATAATATTAATATTATACTTTTTAATATTAGCTTTTATATTTATTTAATTTTTAATTTTAAAATATAAGTTTAATATAAATAACTTATTTATTTAAAAAATTAAAGCTTAAAAGATTAAATAAACTATTTAATTAAAATTTTTTTTATTTAAAAATATTATTTTTATAAAACTTATATTAAAAAATAAATAAATAAAACCTTTTATAATAATATTTTATAAAAAAGCACTTAAAAGTTAAAGTTATTATATATAAACTTTACTAATATATTAACTTAAGCAGGTAAAACTTTAAAATATAATAAGTTTATATAATAAATAGTTATTTATAATAACTATTTTAAAATAACTTAAATATAACGTTATTTATAAGTTAATAGCATATTTAAGTTAATAAAACGATTTGTTTAACAATATATTTTAAGCTATATACCTTTATAAAATACTTACTTTTTAACTAAATAACTTAACTAAAAATAGTTATATAATAATAAACTTTATATTATTAAAATTATAACTAAATAAAAAATCTAAATATATTTTTTATAATTTTATAGCTATTTTATTTAAGCGTGCATTATAAAATACGCTAAATATTAGCGTATTCTTTAAATTTTATCTTTTTAACGCTTAAAAATTAGTAGTAAACATAAAAAAGAAAAATTATAAACTTTACTTAACTTTATTTTAAAAAATATAAATTTAATTTTTTTTTAATTTTTTTCTTTTAATTTTATAGGCTTGTTTTTATATATTTACATATAAATGATTTTTATATGTAAAATTTTTATTTTAGCTTACCAAGCAAACTATTCTACTAATTTAAATGTGCTATTAACTTATAAATAACGTTATATTATAAAGTTAATTATAAAGTTTTTTAAAATATTTTAAACTTTTTTAAATTAAAAAAAATAGCTAAAATAACGCTATTATATTATTATTTTAAACTAAAAATTAATGTTTATTAATAATACTTTTAAGTTTTTTTATTATAATAAAAACATGACTTTATTTTTTTTGCAATACATTAATATTAGTAAAATAAAATAGTAAAATAAGCTATTAAAGTTTTAAAAAATATTATTTGCTAGCTAATTATTATAGTAGCTATAAAATAAGTTAATATAAAACATTAGCTAATATTAATATATATTATTTTTTATTTAAAAAATCTTTATTTAATAAATAAATTAAAAAAAAATATACTTTATAAAATATAATATAATATATTATTAAATTTAATATATTTTTAAATAGTTAAATTAAATAAGTATTATTTACTTAAAAAAAAGCTTTAATTTATAATAAAAAAATAAAGCTATATATAATGCTAAAATATTAAAAAGAAAATATTATTAACTATATAAGTTTTTTTAATTTTAATTAAATTAAATATATTAATAATATTATTTTTAAAAAAATAATAAATTTATACTTTTATTAAAAACTAGTTTTTTTTGCAAAATATAATAGCATTAGTTTTTGCTTTTAATAGCTTTTTTTAAATAATTATAAATATTAAAAAAGTTAATAGTTATAATAACAGTTTAAAATAAATTAAATTTTTAACTTTTAAGTTAAAAGGAAATTTAAATATTAAATTATTTACTTTAAAAAAAAATCAGGTTTTTTATATTAATAAATAATATAATAATAATTTTAATAGAACTTTTTTTTTAATATATTAAAATAATTTATTTTATATATTATTAACTTAATTAAAAAGCTTAGCATATTTTTTATTATTATATTTTAATAACTATAAAAAAATATTTTAAATAGCTTTATATATTACTTTATTTTTAATATTAATTTTTTATTATAAACTTTTAAAACCTTTTAATTAAAAAATAAAAAATCTATTATTTAAAACTATATTATAGTTGCACTTTTTTTTAAGGTTTAAAAAACCTACTTTAATTTATGTTTTAAAATAAAAAAATAAAAATATTTTTAATTACTAGCTTTAAATTTAATATATTAAGTAATAATAGCTTAAAAAAATATAAAGCTATTTTATATAATAATATTTTTTATAAAACTTATATATACTTTTTTTATAATTAAAGTTATAAAGCTTAAAATAATATATATTAAAATAGCTAATATAAAAAAATAAAAAATAAGCATAAGTTATTAGTTAATAATAATATTTAAACTTTATATAAATTATCTTTAAAGTAAAAATAATATTTAAAAAAATAGGTTTTTAAGCTAAAATAAAAACTAAATAGCTTTATTATTTAATATAAAGCTTAATAAATAGTTAAAAGTTTTAAATAAATAAAAAGTTTAAACTATAATAAAACTTTTATTTTAATAGTTAAGCTTATAAGCTATAAAGCTATATTTTTTATTGCTATAGCTTTAAATTTTAAATTTAAATAAATAAATATAAAAATAGCAATTTTATATAGAAAAATTAATAAGAAAATCTATATTAAATAACTATTAAACTTTAATAATAATATTAAATAAGTAAATAAATTAAATAAAGCTTTATATAAGCTAAAGCAAGCATTTAAAATTTAATTTAAAACTTTTTTAACTTTTTTAAAAATGTTAGGCTTTATTTTTTTAAATGCTAATATTAAAGTATTTACTAAAAAGTATATTTATATTAATATATATATAAATAATTTTTTAATTTCTACTTTTTTAATAAAAAAATAAATAAAATAAAATTAGCTTTATATAAAAAGTTTAATATAATAAATTTAAAGTTATACTTTTATTATTTAAGTATAACTATTAAAAAAAACTAACTTAATTAAATAATATAATTTAAAAAAAATGCTTGTTTTAAAAAGGTTTTATAAAACTTTAACTTTTAAAATATTAAAATTAAAAATATAGTTATAAAAACTAAAGCTTTTAAACTATTTACTATAAACTATATAGTTATAATAAAAAATAAAGCTTAATATATAAATATAATAAAATTATTTATATATGCTATATTAAATATATAATTTAATATAGCTTATATTATTTTTTTTGTAGTTATTTTATAGTAAAACTTAATAAAGCTTATAAGTTAGCTATAAAATATATATTTAAATACTTAAAAAAAATAGTTAACTTTAAGCTAGTTTATTATAAAAAGCTATAGCAACTAATAAGCTATATAAATATTAATTATATTAAAAACTATAACATTTAAAAGTTAACTTTAAGTTATATTTTTAATATTAATAATAAAGCGTTTAGCTAAAGCTTAAAGTAATAAGTAATTATATTTTTATTTTTTTATAAAATAAAAAGTATTAGCTAAATATAAGCTATTAAAAAAGCTATATAACTAAAACTTTTGCTAAAAAAATTAAATGCTATAAAAAAAGTAAAAACTATAATTATTTATAAAAATAATTAAAATATTATAATATTAGCTAAAAATTTATTATATTATATTAATATTAAGTATATAACTATTTAACTAAAGTTTATTTAAAAAAAATAAGCTATTAAAAATATTAAGTTATAATATATATTTATTAATTAATAAATAACCAATAAATTAACTAAAGCTTTATTAAAAAATATATTTTTTATATTTTAAAATTATTTAAACTTAAAGTAAATAAAAATAATAATAATAGTTTATAAAGTATTATTGCTTAAATTATATAATTTAAGCATTATAAAAGTTTTTTTTTATATAAAATAGTTATTATTATTTTATTAACTTATATTTTATTATATAATTATTTTTTAAACTTTAAAAACTTATATATTTTAACTTTATATTTTTTATTTTATTAACTTATATAATAATAAAAGTATTAACTATTAGCAATATATAATATAATAATTTTTATAAACTTAATTAGCTTTTTAAGCAAACTTTTAATAAATTTTAAATTAATTAAAATAAAACTAGCAGTAATTTATTATATAAATAAATTGCTTACTTAATTAACTTGCTTATTTTTTTAATATAATTATATTTAATTAAATTAAATTAATAATAATATATTAAAGTTAATTAAAATTAATTAAAATTTTATTTTATATTATTTTTTATATTTACTTTATAAGTATATATATTATATTTAATATTATTATATATATTATAACATTAAAAACTATTTTAAGCTTTTTTTATAAAACTATTACTTTTGCTTTTTTTTTTAACTATTTTATTATTACTTTTTTTTTTAGCTTAAAAAATATTGCTTTTAATTATAATAAGTAATTTTTTATACTATAAATGTTTATTTTTAATTTTTTAGCATTTAAAAAATATATAATTAGTTTTTTAAAGCTTAGCTATATTTTTTTTTAAAATAGCTACTTTATATATTAACTTATATATAGCTTTTAATAATTAAATATAAGCTTTAATAATTAATATTAAAAAGCTATTTAAATATTTAAAGATTTTATTTTTAATATAAATAAATTAAAAAGCAGCTTTTTTAATAATAATAAGCATTTTAAAAACTTAAAAAATAATAAGTAAGTTAAGCTTTAATAATAATATTTTAGCAATATAACTAATATTTAATACTAAAATTATATTTTTAAAATTAAAAAAAATAAATTTAATAGGTTTAAAATTTAATTATATAATTTAAAGCTAAAAAGCTTTTTAATATATAATATAAAAGCTATATAAAAAATCTTTTTTTATAATATAAGTTTAATAGTAATATATTAGTTTTTTAATAAATATATTATATGCTTTTTTTAAAATAAAAAAGTAAAAAATATTTAAAAGCTAAAACTTATAAAATAAATAAATAAATATATAAAATAAAATTATATTAATAAACTTAAAATATTTATTAAATTTTATTAAATAATAACTTTTATAATTATTTAAAATAAAAAAGCATTTTATATTTTTAATTTAATTTTTAATATATAAATTAAAATATTTTATTTATTTTAAGCTTTTTTTATTAATTATTTAGCTATTATTTAAAATTATAATTTACTAATTATAAAATAAAATGTTATTATAAGTTTATAATATAAAATAAGTTTTTTTACTAAAATAATATAAGTAAATATAATAAAATTATTTATATTAATAACTTAAATAGCTATAAATTATTTTTAATTATTTTATTATATTTAATAAACTTTTTTATATTATTTAATATTAGTTATAATTATATTTAATAATATTATTTTTATTATATATTTTATTTTATTAAAATTATAAATATTATTTTTATAAATGTTATATATATTAATTATATTTAATATTATTAAAAATTAATTGCAATATATATTAAAATTTTTATAAAAAGTTTTTTAATAATTAATTTTATAATTAAAATATATTTTTAGTTTAAAGTAATAGTATATAAAGTTTAAAGCTTAGTTTTTATTAACTTAAAGTATATTATATTTATATAAAAAAATATTAGCTATTTCTTTTATATTTTAAAGCTAAAAAAAAAATGCTTATAAATTTAAGTTTATTTTTTTATTAATAATAACTTATTTTTTAATTTTTATAAATTTTTACTTAAAAAAATAAACTTTTATTTATAAGCATATTTTATAAATATATTAGTTATAAAATATTAAATAAAAAACGTAGTAATATTTAGCAGCTTTTTAAATAAAAAAACAAAAGTTTTTTTTAATTATAGTAATTATAAAATTAATATAAGCTTTTTATAAAATAAATTATATATTTAATTATTAAAAAAAACACGTTTAAATATTAAGGTATAAAAATAATATAAAAGTAAACAAGTTAATTAAATAAGCAACTTATTTATATAATACGTTATATTTAGCTTAGTTTTATATTTTAAACTTTTAAATGCTTTATATATTTATTTAAAAGCTATTTTCTTTAGTTATATTAGCACAAAATAAAATTAAAAAGCTAGCAAAGCAATACTTAATATATTTACTTAAACTATTTTTAGCTTTTTTTATAATGCTTAAAAAAACAGTAAAAAAACTTATAAAAAAAGCTAAATAATATATTTATGCTATAGCTATTATTAGCAACTTTACTAAAATTAAAATTATAATATTTTAAAACTATAACTTTATAAATATAATTAAAAGTTTATAAGCTAAAAATATTTTATAAAGCTAATAGCAAATATCTTTTAACTTTTTAAATAAAAAAGTTTAAAACTTAATAATATAATATTATAGTAATTAATTTTATAGCAGTTAAAATTTATACTTATTATATAATATGCTATAAATTTATTAGTAAGTTTTAATAAATAATTACTTATATATTAGCTTTAATAACTTTAAGTTAAAAAATTATATTAAATTAGCTAAGTAATACTTATATAATTTTATTAGCTTATATTTGTTTTTTTTATATAAAAGTTTTTTATAAGTTTATTTAATATTTAAAAAACTTTAAATAAAATATAAAAAGTAAAAAAGCTATATAATAATAGCTTTACTTTATAACTTGCTAAAGCTTTAATAAAAAAACTTAAACTTATAAAAATTAAAATGGAAAATATAATATATTTTAATATATAAGGTTTACTTTTATATAACATAGTTTTTTTTATTACTTTTATAAGCTGTTAATAAAGCTTTTACCTTTTAAAGCGTTTTATTTTAAAAAAACTTAACAACTTATAATTAAACTATTTATTACCTTATATATTATTACCTTATATTACTAAATATTATATATAAACTATTATAAAAGCATAAGCTTAAAGTAAATAAAAGTATTAAAATAAAAAAAGCTAATTAACTTTACTTTTATATATATATATATATACATATATATACTATTATATCTTTTTTAGTTTAAAGGACTGACTTTTTTTCTATTACTTTTAATTATCTTAAATATAAATACTATTTTGCTATATTATTTATGTATGCTTCACTCCTTTTAACAAAAACAGCGTAAAGCAAGTTATATGGCTGAACGGTAGTGTTAACTATGCCTAATTCGCGTCGCCAGAAGTCTTTCGCGTTTGCTCCTACGGTAATTATTTGCACAGAGAGGTGCTGCAAGATGCCTCGGTGGCACGGTGAGCTGAGGATCACCCTCGTATTTGTATCGGTGCAAATCTCCTCCAATCGACGGACTGGAAAGTTCGGATCCAAGAACACGAATGCAGCACTCGCCCTGATAACAGCAAGCATTGCTACTGCAGTCCGCATAGACTTTTCGAGGAGTAGCGCAACAAACTCATCTGGACGAGCCCCCAGGTTTATAAGTTGTGAAGCAAGCCTGCGCGACAAACGGTCTAATTCCCCATAATGTAGATCACCGTCCTAGGCATGAACCGCCAAAGAGAACGGACGCTCCTGAAAGTGCCGCTCGACAAGATGATGTATACAAGCTTCTTGGGTTATAGGGATTACCTCATTCCATCCCTTGAGCTGTAGTCGGTCTCCGGGGCTCAACAGACTGACCTGAGAGGGCGAAAGGTGTGGGTTCGTCACAATACTCACGATCGTTTCCTTAAGCATAAAAACCAGCCGTTGCGCCTGCTCGGGGGTCACACACTCGCCATTCCAATAATTAAGTGAAAGAGATATACTACGCTGATCTGCAAGGGCATGGACGACAATAGCATACTAAGAAAGCGAAGGTGAGAGATGTAGCGCAGAATTGTGGTATACCTCACCTCTGTCGGATCTTCTCCATCTACTGCCGAGAACACGAGCGACAGACTAGAGTTGTTGCCATTTTCAGTCTTGTCCTGCACCGAAATGCTAGTGTTTAGTAGGTTACTAGCATCTAATAACAAAGCATGGCATATTTCGGCAAGAGAGCAGTTCTGGTAATTTAAACTATTAACAATATCCTTTTTTAACTATATGTAAAATGTTAAGCAGCAAGGTTTTAAGGTCTAAGGCAATACAGTACACTAGGATATTTACTATGTTAAAGTTATAAGTATTATAGTAAATATATAGTATATATATTTAGCATTAAATGTAAAAAATAGTTTAAGTATAATAATATAAAGTAATACCTTTATAATATATAGTAAATATATATAAGGTAAAATATTTAACTATTTAATTTTACTAGCTTTTTTAACTTTATTACTAATTTTAGCACTTTTATTTAAATTATATATATTTATATAAACTAATTATAAGTTTTTTATTTTAATTATTTTTTATTATATTTAAAGTTATATATAGTTTTAAAATTATATATATTTTTTTTTAATAAAGTAAGTTTTTTAGCTTTATTTACTTTATAAACTTTTATAAAGTATTAAAAAAGCATTTTTTTTTAGCTTTTTTAGCTAGCATTTATATTATATTATATTTTAGCTAACGTTATATTTTTTTTTTAAAGTAGTTAATAAAAGTATATTATTTGCTAAATAATATAAATTTATATTACTTTAGTTTTATAACTTTTATTAAATTATAGTTTTATATTAATATATATTTTCTTTTTATTATTTTAGCTTTAATAATAGCTATTAAAAATATATGCTTTTTTTTTTTTTTATTAATTTTTAATTATAAGTTTATTTAATATACTAAAAGCTTTTATTTTAAAATAGCTTTTATTAATATTTAATAGTTTAATAAAATAGCTAAAGCAGTTTTTATTACTAGCATTTAATATATAATTTAATTAGTTAACTTTATTTAATTTATTATAAAAAAAGATTAGCTTAAAATAAATATATAAAATTATATTTTATTTAAGTTTAAAGTAGCTTAAAATAATATATAATTTATTTTATATTTAAGATTATTATAAATAGTTTTTAACTTTAGCTTTTAAAGTTTTAAAGTTTAATAAAAATTTAAAAAGGTTAAATAATATTTTTATTATATTATATTAAATAAAAAGTTAGTTTTTATAGCATTTTTAATAGTATATACTTTATATTATAAATAGTTTTTAAAGCTATTACTTTTATACTATTTTAAAGTTTTTATAAGTTAATTGCTTGCAAAGTATATTATAAAAAAATATTTTATAAAAGCATTAGTTAATTGCTTTATAAAATATATTATTTAAATTATTAAAAAAAAATAGTTTTAATAAAAATAAAAAAGCTAATATAGCTTTAATATTAAATAAAATATTAATAACTTAAGTTTTTTAAAATAAAATGCTTTATAAATAAAAGCTTTAATAAGTTATAAAATAATATATAATAATATTTTATTTAATAAAAAGCTTATAAAGTATAAATTTTATTATATTTTTTAATTTGCTTTATAGTTAAAAATTTAAAGCATTTTTAAAAATATTAAATTTATTTTTTAATAATAGTTTAATTAAACTGTTAGTAATTTATTTAAAGATATAAATCTAATAAAAATTAACATTTTTTTGCTATATTGCTTTTTTATAAAAAGCTTGCTATATTAAAATATGCTTTATTTTATTATAAAACTATAAATTTTTTTTTATAGCTATAGCTTTTTAGTTATTTTTATAAATAATAATAATAAGCAGATTTTCTTTAAATATATTTAGCTTAGCTAAAAGCTATTATAATTAAATAGCTTTTTTTATTGCTTATATTTAGCTTATTAGTTTTAATTTATAAAATAATAATATAATATTTTATTATTTTTTAAAGCTTTAGCTAATAATATTACTTTTTATATTAAAAATATAACTTGCTATTAAACATTTTATTTAAGTATAGCTTACTTAATTAGCATTAGTTTATTTTATTAAGTTTTATAGCTTTTTTTAATAGTATAGTTTTAAGTTAATATTATTATATAAATAATATAATACTTTTTTAGCTGTTTTTAAATATTTTATTATTAAACTTTTTATATATTTATTTAAATAAAAAATAATATAAGCTATATTTAGTTTAGTTTTAAGTATAGCATATATAAAGCAGCTAATAGCTTTTATATATTATTATATATTATTTTTTAAAATATTATAATTATATGCTAGCTTTAAAATTTTATTAATATTTATAAGTATAATAATAATATATACTTTTTATTAACTTAGTTTTTTAATTATTTTTTTAAATAAGTTTTTTAGCTAAAATAAATATATTTATTTTGTTAATCTTTAGTAATAGCTATATTAAATTAAAAAAAACAAGCTTTTAATTCTTATATTTTAAATTTATTTAATAGTATTTTTTTAATTTTTGCAATTTTTTTTTTAAAAAGCCTTGCTATTAAAAAATTGTTAATATAAACAATAATATAAATATATTTTTTAGCAAATATTTTAATAGTTAAGTTTAATAATTTAAATTTTAATATATTTAAAAAGTTTATTAGTATTTAATATTAAACTTTAAATATTTATTTAAAATTATATAATATTTTATTTAGCTTGTAAACTTTGCTTATTTTATTATTAAATTTAAATAGTTACTAAATATAAATATTTTATTTACTTTTTTATATAAAAAAGCTATTTTAATATTTATTTGCTTAATTTTAAAATTTAAAGCTATAATAATAGCAAAAATAGCTTTATAGCTTATTAGTTTTATTATTAATGTAAATATTTTATTATAGTTTTTTTTTAATATTTATTTAAAGCTATAAATAATTTAGCAAGCTTTATATTTAGTAATTTTTTTGTTTAGCTTTTATTTAATTTTATATATTTATTTTTTAGTTATTAAATTTTTTTTAGCTAATAATTTATAAAATATTTAAGTTTAATTATTAACTAATAATTAATATTTAATATTTATTATATTATATTATTTTATTTATTTAATATTTTTTTTGCTTACTTATATAATTTAAGCTTTATTTTAATAGCTAATAAAATAAAAAATATAGCTGTAATAACTACTTTAAATATTAAAATAATAGCTTTTAGCTTATAATATATTTAATTAAGTTTTTAAACCTTTAGTTATAAGTTATAATAGTTAGCTAATATTTTTAATACTAGGCTTTTTAGTTTAAAATATAAAAATATTAATAAATGCTAATATTTAAATAATATAAGTAGTAATTTAAAAAATATAAGTTTTAAGTTTTTTAATAATATATATAATTTAAAAAAACTTGCAAAAAATAAGTTAAAAGCTACTTATTTTTTAAAGGTAGTTTTTTTTTAAAATTTTTTAGCTTTATATTTATATTACTATTTGCTTAAAAATAATAGTAACCTTTTTTTTTTGCTAATATTTTTAGTATTTATAATAAAAAAATATAAATATTTTTTTTTAAATATAATATTTATAACGTTAATAATAATATAGTTATTTAGCTTATAAATAATATAATTATAGCTTTTATTACTTTTATAGCTAATTTATTTATAAAAAATAGTTTTAAACTTTAATATGCTAGCTTTAATAACTAGTATATATTTGCTTTTTAATTTAAAAGTTATTATATAGCTATAGTTAAGTTTTTTTTTTGTTAGTTTTTATATAATATTAAGTATGTTTTTTTAAAATATTATTTATTTTTAATATAAATAGCTATTTAAATAAAAATAAGCTAATATTTTAATAGTAAATCTGCTTTTTTAGCTATAAAAAAAATAATTTTATTATATTTTTTAAAATATAAATTATTTTTTTAGCTTTTTTATTTTATTAATATTATTTTATAGTAAAATATTTAATAATAATATTTTTTTAAATATAAAATTAAATAAAGTTTTTATTTAAATATACTTTTAGCTTATTTAAAATAAAATATTAGTAATATTTTTTAAGTTTTTTTTACTTTTATAAAAAGTTTTTAAATTTTATAAACTAATTTTTTAAGCATTATAATAATAATGCTTAAACTTTACTAATATAGTTATATATAATAGCTGTTTATTTTATAAAGCTATTAAAGCTTTTAAAAATATTTGCAGGCATGCTAGCTTTATTTATATAAATAAACTTTATAAAGTAAATTTTTTTAAAAAAGTTTCTTTTATAAGATTTTATTTATATTTTGCTTTTAATATAAGCTTTATAAAAGTAATATTTAATTTATAATATAATACTTTTAATTATTATTATTAAATTTTTAATTTTTTTATTATTAGCATATTTAAATTAGTTATATTATATTTATAAAGTAAAGTTAATAAAATAAGCTTAAAAAGTAAAATTAAATATAGCTATTTAAAAATATTTACTTTGCTAATTAACTATATATAAACTACTATTTTTATATATAATAAAAAAAGTATATTTTTTTATTATTTTTTATACTTTATTATAATAAAAAAGAAATTTTGCTTTTTTTTTTACTAGTTATAATATTAAAACTAAATTAATATTTAATTTAAAAAAATAAATAGTATTATTAATAGTAACTATTTTAATAATTTTTTTTAATATTTGCTATAAAGTTAATAGTTTTTATTTACTATAAAATAACTATTATATTTTTAATGCTATAAATAAAAATTTTATTATATAGCTAAAGTTTAATAATTAAAGTTTTATTATTAAAACTAGTTATATTATAGCTGCTATTAAAAATTATATATTTAAAAACTTATTATATAAGCTTTTTTACTTTTAAATTAAATAAATTTAAAAAGCTTAGCTTTAATAAAGCTTATTAATATAACCTTATAAAAGGAATATTTAATTGCTTGCATAAGTATATACGTAGTTAATTTTAGCATTTGCTAAGTAGCTATTATATAAGCTTATAAAAGCATGCTTTTGCTAAGATTTTAAATCTTAGCTTTTTTTTTTTTATGTTTTTATTATAAATATATTACTTTATATTTATATTTTAAAGTATATTTATTAAAGTAATGCTATTTATTTAAGTTTTATTATAAAAATTATATTATTTTTTTATTTTAGTTTTTTAAATTAAATTATTATTTTGTTATAAAATTTTTTTTATTGTAAAACTTTTTTTTAAAAAACCTTAAAATTATATATACTTTATACTTTTTATATTTTTTATTTAGTTTAAAATAGTTATAAGCTAGTTTAATATTATAATATAATATATTTTTTATATTAGCTAAATAATAAAAATATAAGCTTTAGCTAGCTTGTTATTATTAATATAAATATAAAAGTATATTAGCTTAAGTTAAAAAGCAACTTTTAATATAAAGTAAGCTAAGCAAAATATTTTATATTTTATATTATAAATATTATAAATTACTTTTTTAGCTATATATTTAATATAAATATTTAATTTATTTTATTTTATTTTTTGCTTATAGTTTATTTTATATTACTTTAAATATATATTAATAAATATACTTTATAATAGCTAATATAAAAATATTTAAGTTTTAATATTTTTTTATTTAACTTTTATTATTATTAAGTAAGCAAATAATAACTAAGTTATAAGCTAGCTTATTTTTTAAATATAAAAGCTTTATTATAATTAAGCTAAATAGCAACTTATTTAAAAAGTTTAGCATTAATTAAAAAACTATTAAGTTTTTATATTATTAAAATAAAAAAGCTAAAGTAGTTATTAAATATATAAATAAAAAAATTATTAAAATAAATAATAATATAATTAATATTATTAACTTATTATAAAAATAAATTAAATAAATAAATAAATATAACTAATAAATAAATATTATTTTAAAAGCAGTTAAAAATATATAAATATTTAAAACTAATAAAAATATTAACAATAAAAATTAGCTTAATATAAAATAACTAATATTATAATATAATATATAGCTATAAAGTAATTATAAATTAATATAACTTTAAAATAAAAAACTTTATAAAAATAATTATAATATTTTAGCTTAAGTAATAATTTAAGTTTAAATAGCTTATTAAATTTTAATAATAAATACTATAATAAATTTTTAAAATATAATATTTTAAATAATTAAGCTAAATATATTAAATATAATAAACTTAATAAATTAAAATATAAAAAAGTTAGCATTTTTAATTTTTTTTATAATAATTTAAAAAATTTAAATATTATTATTAAAAAAAAAATATTATATTTATTAATATATATTTATTTTTAAACTAACTAAACTTTTTTAAATTTAATTTAAAAATAAAATATATAAATAAAAAGCAAATAATTTTTATATTTTTAACTTTTTTAATAAGCTTAGCTTTATTATAATAAAATAATAAAGTTATTTTAATAAAAAAAGCAAAAATAAATAAATAAAAACTATAAAATATTATAAAAATATTTAAAAAATAGTTTATTATAAATATAAATATAGCTATAAAATACTTTAATAAAAAAAACTTATTTTATTTAATATTTATTATAATAAATATATTATGCTTTAATATATATAAAAAAAACTTAAATATATATAAGCTATAAAAATTTTTTAAAAAAATAATAAAAATTAGCAAGATATAATAATTTAAATTAAAAATAATATAAAGCTTAAATTTAAATAATTTTTAAAGCTACTTTAATTTAAATAAATATTAAAATTATATATATATAAAATTAAAAAAATTTATAAAAATTTTTAAAATTTAGCTAATAAATATTTAAGTAATAAATTAACTATTAAATATTTTAGCACTTTAAAATTATTTATATATTTTATATGCTTTTTTAAGCTATATAACTTGCTATTAAAAAATTAATATAATAATTATAGCTATTAAAAAATTATAAAAAAAGCTATTAAAGTAATTATTAAAAAAATAAATTTAAAAACTAATTATTTAATTATAGCTATTAAAATAATTAATATAGCTATTAAAATAATTAGTAAAATAATTATAATTAATAAATAAATAATATATTCTGCTTTTTATATAATAATTATTGCTTATTTTATAATTGCTTAAATAATTAAAACTAAAATAAAAATAATAGTTAAAATAAAATAAATTATTTTTAATAAAATAATAGCTAAAATAAATAAAATAATAAAAATAAAAATTATTAATAAAATTAATATAACTTTAATAAGCAAAACATAAATTATAATTATAGCAATAATAATTATTAAAATAATAGTTATAATAAATAAAATAATAATATATTAAATATTTATTTTATAGCTATAAAATCTAACTATTATTTTTTAAAAAATAAATAAGCATATTATATAGTTAAAATATATTATATATTTAATTTTAATTATATTTACTACTAATATTATAATATTTTTAATATATAAAAAATATAAAATATTTACTTTTATAAATATAAATTAAATAAAAAGCTAAAAAAGTTAATTAAACTTATAGCTTTTATAACTTAATTTTTTTTAAACGCTAAAAAAAAAACTTATAATTATTATAATATTTTATT
Source organism: Xylariales sp. No.14919 (assembly GCA_002003505.1). Lineage (NCBI taxonomy): Eukaryota > Fungi > Ascomycota > Sordariomycetes > Xylariales > Xylariales sp. No.14919. Next base: position 3,565 of record BDMC01000085.1, on the reverse strand, counting down.
TACTTTTTATAATTAGCTATTTAAGTATTTAATATAATATTTTTTTGCATTAAAAAAAACTATAAAAAAAGCAATAATAGCATTTTGCTAATTATAAAAAGATTTTAAAAAGTTTTAAAATATATAAAACTTTAAAAAAGCTAAAAAGTTTTAAAAGCTTAAAAAAACTTAAAATAAAGTATTAAATGCTAAACTTAAAGTTAAAATAATATTTTTATATAATATTAAAAAAAACTTTAAATATTTTTAATATTTTTAGTTTTAGTTTTAAATTAAAAGCTTTAAAGTAAGAAAAAATATAAAAGTATATAGCAATTTAAGTTTAAAAAATTTATATATTTTTAAAAGTATTTTTAATAAATTAAAATATATTATTAAAAAATATAACTATTAAGCTAAAAAATTAAGCTTTAAAATAATTAATTATAAAAAAAAAGCTATATTTAAGTTTTATTATAAAAAAATTAATACTTTTAGCAATTTAATATTATAAATATTTAAAAAAAAAATATATATAATTAATAAATTAGCAGCTAATATTATTTTAGCTAATAACTTTTTAATGCTATATAAAGCTAATATTAACTTTAATATAAATATTATTATATTTTTTATTTTAAAAAACTTTTAAGTAAAGTTTTAAATATTAGCATAAAAATATAAATATATTTAAAAAGTAATAAACTAAAAAAAAATTAGCTTTAAAAGCAATAAGTTAGCTTTTATAAAAATAAACTATAAAGCTTTGCTAATAAACTATAATTTTTACTTTATAGCGCTAAAAAATATTTTTTTAATAATAAATACTTTAGTTAATATAAAAATATTATATATTATATTATTTTAAAATATTATATTTAATTAAGTTATAATTAAAAGATATTATAATTGTTAAAAGCTAGTTTATAGCTTTATTAATACTATAAACAAAATTTTAAGCTAAAAAAAGAAAAAAAAAAAAAAACTAGCATATATAAAAGCTAGTAATATATTATATATATAATAAGTCTTTTTAGTTATTAATAGTTTTATTAATAAAAGGTTAAATTAAAAAACTATTATGTTAGCAATTGTTATAACTATTATATTTTTTTTTACTAAAATTAAAATATAGTTGTAAACTTTATTAAAGTTATTTATATTGTTTAATCTTTATAATAAAGCTTGCTTTTTTAGCTAGATTATTATCTAGATAGTTTTTTGCTTATATGTTTTTAGCTGCTGCTTTTATTTAATATTAAAGTTTTACTAGAAAACTTAAGGCCTTTTAATGCTGCTTATAAAATTTTTCTAGCTATATTAGCAAGTTTTTAAAGTTTTTAGCAAAATATTATATATTATTAAGGTTATATCTTTGCTATACTACCTAATATTATAGCATTTTATATTTTTTATATAGCTTAAATTGTAGTATTTTTTTTACTTTAAATTTTGCTTTACTATTAACTTTTTTTGCTTTAGGTAGCAGTTATGCTTGTTGCAATATTAGGTTATTTGCAGCTTTTTATAGTTTATTAGCATAAAATAAGTTAGTTATTTTATAAAAGTTTAAAAAGTTTAAAATATAGCTATACTTTTATATTTGCAATATTTTAAATAGCTTTGCTTATTATAAGTTTAGTTTAGTTATTAGCGCTTAAGTTATAAAGCTTTTTTTTTTTAAAAATATATAATTGCTAACTATAAAGTTTACTAGTTTTTGCTTGTAGTTAGCTTATATTTACTATTGCTTTTATATTTTAAGTGCTATTTTATAAGCATATTATTAAATTTTTTGCGCTTGTTATACTAGCTTAAACGTTTGTTTTTTTAGTTTACTATCTGCTTTTGCATTAAATAGCAGCAATAATAATAAGTTATAAATGTTAGTTTTTATAGCTACTTTTAGTAAAGCTATATCTATTAATAAATGCTATAAAAAGTTATATATAAAATTTAAAGCAAGCAAATAAATACTTTAGTTATTTTAATATTTATTAATATAAAATTTTAATTATTAATTTAGTTTTTAGTTTATAAGCTTTATAGCACTTTAAGTTTATAAGTAAAATATATTGCTATAATAATACTTTATGCTAGTTAATTTATTAATTTTAGCTATAAAGCTTAAAATAAATAGTTTTATATTATTAAATATTTAAACTTTTAATATATTAAGTAATTAATAAATATATTAATAATATCTTAAAGTTATATTTTTTATAGTATTAGTTTTATAAGCTAAAATATTAACTAAAAAATAGCTAAATTTATTAATAAATGCTTAAATGTAATTATATTTATATTAATTTTTAAGTATAGATTTTTTATTAACTACTATATATTTTTAAACTAAAGTTAGCATTAGTAGCAAGTATAATAAGCTTAAAGTTTTATTTTGCAATGCTTTGTTTTTTTTGCAGTTATAGCAATTCTATATATATTTTTTAATATTTTTTTTAAAGTAAAGCTAGTAGTAGTTTTGTTTTAATGCTTTTATAGTTTTATTTTGCTTTAAGTAAGCTATAATAACTAAATAGTAAGCTTTTTTTATTAAAGTTATTTATAAAAAAATTAATTTATTAGTTATAGTTTTTAAAACTTTTAAATAATATTTTTTTATATTTAGCTATTAAAGTTTATTTTCTTTTTTAATAAGATCTACTAAGTTTGCTTTTTTTAAAAGTATTATAGTTAGTTTTATTAAAGTAACTAATATAGCTATTTTTGCAAAGTTAATTAATTTTATATTTTGCTTTTTAGCTTTTTGCGCTTTAATAGTAAGTAAATTTACTATTTTTTATAAAAGTATATTAGCAATTATGTTTTGCTAGCTTAAATAATATTAAAATATAATATTAAAGTTAAATAAAAAGTTAGCTTATTATATTTATTATATTAATAATATTTTTTTAATTAAAAAGTAAACTAAAGCTTAGTAGTTAGTAACTATAAAAAACTTTATTTTTAATAATTTTAAGCAGTAATATTTTAATATTTATATTATTGCTAAAAGTTTGCAATTTTATATAAAGTATGCTTTTTTATATAATATTATTGTTTTTAAAAAGTATTTAATAAGTTTTTATTAGCTATTAAATTGCTATTGCTAAATAATATCTTTAGTAGCATTATATAAAACGTTTATTTTTACTTTAATAAATACTTTAGGTTTAAAAAAAGCTAGCACTAGTAACTAATAAGCTAATTATTTTATAGCTTTAAAAGCTTTTTTTTATTTTAAACCTTTTTTAAAAAGCGTATTTTTTTTAAGCAATTAATTAAAAAGTTTAGCTATATTACTTATATAGTAGGTAAATATGCAAATAAAATTGCAAAGCTTTAAAAAAAATTAAACTGCTTATATTTTATTAAAGTTTTTAAATTTTTAGCTAGTAATAGCTTTAATTTTAGCTAGATTTACTTTAATGTTTACTTTAGCTTTTAGTACTATATTTAAATAGTTTACTTTTATTATATTAAACTATAACTTTTTAATATTGTTTTATAAATTTATTTTATATAGTTTATAAATAACTTTTTTATAGTAGGTTTAATGCTTTTTTTTAATATTAAAATATATTAA
>BDMC01000084.1:0-125178 GCA_002003505.1 Xylariales sp. No.14919 | reverse complement strand
AAATGACCATACTGTGACTGGTGTTGAAGTGATGTCAAGGCATAGTATAGTGTGTTTCTATACATCATACTATAAGGGAGTGGATTTAGGTAAATCGTTCTAAGGGATAGATACCTAGGTAGTCTATTGTACTTGCTAGGAGGACACTACATGAAATGGCATGGCATGGTTATCACTTCGCAAATGATTACGGGTAGTTACCTAGGTAGCGAAGCTACCGAGCTTTGGTTGTCTGCTTGACGAGCGCCAGTACCTCGAAAGGAAGACTGACACTTCAACTACTCCGATGCAAGTGCGTATTCGACGATACCTTACTACCTAACTTACACAACAACAACAACAATAAATATATCGCAAATCATAACTGCGCCTTGAGGCAGCTTCATCCCGACACTCGGATTCGACACTAAATCGCTTCTACTGCCCCAAATGAACCACGTCAATGACGATGTCCCCAACCGATGGCTATCAGAGTGACCCCAGCCGCGTGTATATTTGCGTGCATTGTAACCTGTGGGTTGCATTCAAGATCCCGAACTTAGTAAGCTAGCTAAGTCTGCATTTTCATTGTATTAGCGAGTTCCTCTAATCGTAGATCAGATTCTCGATGCGCCACGAGCCGTACAGTCATCGGTGGTTCCAACTCTTCCGACTGAGCTGCTGCTCAAAATATTTTCGTACAGCAAGCCAGTTGTTCAAGTGTGCTTCGCGCTCACATGCAAACGGCTGCTAGCCGTTTCCTCGATGATCATTATAAAAATCCCTTCCCTGCTTCAGCATCGCCATCACTATGTCATCTCCAGCTGCGAGGGAGCGTGTCAGCTACAGCGGCTCATATACCCATCGGCCTATTGCTGGGGCTGCCTTCGGTATCGGCCTATTAGAGAGGGGTTCTGGAAGGGCAAAGAGATACACTGCCCTTCAACATGGCATCCCGTCTATGTGGATCGATATTACAGCCGTGTCATTAAAACCTGGTGGTTGGGGGGCCATTCGTATTTCACCCGGGCGTGTCCGGAATGCTCGCTGAGGAGGCAATATGGAGTAGATCCCAGAAACCCGGTGTAACCTACCCAGGTGAGCCACACCGCACTAGTAGTGCGAAGGAAATACTGTCTCCATCGGAAGCCGCCTGATCGTGTTAAACAATCCAAAGAATACCTAGCACCCTCCACGAAGTCCGGGCGGCCTTTGTTGAAATAACAGGCTCGGAAATTGGCTCCTCACAATGGCGGGGCGATTAGATCGCGTATCGAGGTCGATGGAAAAGATACTGTACGGATGTTGAATCCATAATTAGACGACAGCAATCAAGTATAAGCTTAGGCTGCCCTGGGAATGACGGTCATACGATGCCTACCTAGCTCGCTGAGTCGGCAGAAGCCGAACCACAATGAGCAAGCTGTGGAAACAGATTATCTAGCGCAGACTGAGAGGGCCGGTGGTGACAAGGGGTCGAGAATCGAGATACCCGAGATGTGGTGAGGACATACTTGCTCTCGAGCAGCGGGAGTTTGTTAAATACGATGCGGGAGGACTGCCTTCTAACCGGTGATTATCTCTACACATGAAAGCGTGAGGCCTGTTTAAGTAGGTACGCGTCTACTCTAGATAGAGCAAATCGTCGCATCAGGAAAAGGGACTAACCTAATGATTTGATGCCAAGCATTGATCCCGAGACACTAGACCTACAGCAGCATAGTAGATTCCGCCAAGCCCATTCTGCTTTCGATGTTGACATAATCAACTTGACCGCAAAACAACTTCATCATAGAAGACAAGTACTGCGCCAGCGTGGGGTGCCGGTGTAGCGTAGGCGCGTAGGCTTAGCTGGTTGCTTCCGGACGGCGCGCTAGGTGCCCAGGTATCGAAAGGACGTCATGCTTAAGATTGTGAGCCGTCTGATCGAAGTCCCTGTTGCGAAATCTTCATCGTATTCAACTATGATAGAAATAGCCGCCCGCCCGAGACACTCTGCGAATTCGATAGTCGCCCGTCAGCTCACTATTGCGAAGAAATTTATCACTTCGGAGTTCACGGCGCCTCATCTGCGCGATAGAAAATGTGGTCCTAGCCCTCTGGATTTCGCCTGGTCATGAAACAGGAGTTCGCATATACCGGCCCTTCTCCAAACACGTATAGCTCTCCGCAGAGGATTCATATCCTGAAGTGACTAATGCAATTATGGTGTCTATATCTCTAAGCAGCTCCATATTTATTCATTCCCTTGGTTTCCGACTGTGTAACACCAACCGTCAACAACTCTATTGTCCGGGCCCTATGCCCCCGGTCGTATGCGAGGAGAGAGTCATAAAGGCAACGCGATTTTCGATAAGGAAGAGAAAGTTGAAAATTCGTTCCTTGATCGATCCCGCAAACTGCCCACTAAGACGTTAGGTACAGCCGAGCTGTCCGTACTATACCAAGAAGTTTGTGTCAGTCAAGCTTGAGGACCAGAGGTTCCGCGCCACGCCGAGCGTGGAGTTTGCATAACGAAGGATCAGCATATATACCATGCTAGCCGCTATACAGCCAATGATAAGATAGTACCAGTTACCAGGCCAGCAAAAGCCATAGAATCATGGCCACGAGAGCCGATTCTATAAGTACCACGCAATACCAGAACGTGGACCTGCTCTAAGTGCCGGGACATCATCCTGCTTGAGCCAACCCATTCTCCAAGAATTTATTCATAGAACACCTCTCCGGAGCCCACAGCACTCTGGCCAGAGATTCGCATTGGGCCCACGCGCATCGCCCAGGGGCTGAGCATAGCGTTTCTCTTAATGCTAGCAAGGATCGCCCATTGGAGAACTCCGGGTTTCTTGCGCAATAGCACGTGTTCGTGATACACACACCTTGACTTCTGTAGAAAGATCCTGGCAGGATCGAGCACCCCGGTGGGGGTATCCTGTGCGGCGGCACGTACGGACTTGTATTCATCGCGTAGTGCTGAAAGGGGAAAATACGAATGCCGGGGCATAAATCTAGTTGGTTTCACCATCTTCACTGATGATTTGCACATGTCCGGACGTGGGCCTCCATATTTGTCTGTATTTGCATCACAGAAGAGGACAGCACGCTACTTCTTATCAAGGCCAATGGGACATTGTATGACTAGATCTATTGTAATAATAAGACATACCTAGCTGTCCAAATGTAGATTGTGTTGATGGGTAGTCATATATATACATAATTCGTCATTCGCGTCGTGAGGCAAGCGAATCGTTATCGGCTGTTTGCTTCTCAAGTATTACTTCTTGCCATCCTCCCTGTCGAGGTGATTCATCATGACTGCTCATATACCCCTGTAATCTCCACATTTTCCCTTGAAGTTTGGCTGTGCGGCGACCTGAGAGCATAAACAAGGATCCGTCTGCCAGCATTGGAGATCTTTCTCTGACTTCTGCGGTGTTCTTGGTTCCTAGGAGCATGGGGATATTGTGTACTGCCACACTGGTAGTTATACCGTCCTTACTGACATTGTAGGTAGCGAATGGCCCTGGCCCGGTTTCTGGTTTCGTGGCGTCATGCTCAGAAGCCTCCCCAAACCACAATATTGCGCCCTGATGCTTGTATTGCACATCGTCCCAACCATGGCACCTCGCCATGTAGTGCCGACTATCCTCAACGCAAAGTCTTGAGAGATAGATGAAATCCTCGACGATCTCTCGTTGCATCCGATCTAGAATAACGGAAGCCATATCTTCGCGCCACACAGCCTTGCCGGCAAGCCTTGCATAGTGGGAACTAGAACCGCCGAATAGGCGCTTGGGGTGTGATGTATAACCTGACGCGTTCACACCGAAGGCGGAAATGAGATCTTTCTTTGCGAGCGTGTATGCCGAAGGTCCGTACGGCTTTCCATGCCTTGCTTGGATAGCGGTAGGCCGTTCTGCACCAGGGGTTTCCTCCGGAGCGCCTGGCTCTACTTGGACTGCTTCGATATCGGCTTGCTGGCCACCGGCCATATCTGCTTGTTGAGACTCGTCAGGCTCTTCCCATGCTAAACTACGTGGCACCCACCATGGGTGGCCGGATTTAGGGTGGGCAACAAGGTTGAAGTCTTGTAGGAAAAACGAAGGTAGTCGTGTTTTGGTAGCAGTGCACTGGCGTATAGGGGTAGCAAGAGCCTTTGCTGCATTACAATATTAGCAATTTCCGTGTTGCAAACGGTGGGTTGGGAGAAAAGACTAGTAAAGGTCCAAACCACACCCACCGAAGGGATTCTTCCGGAACTGTCGCTCGACCGAGTTTGTCGTATTGCCCTTTTTCAGCTTTGGTATTTGATGGCGCATGGTGGCTTCCCAATAGGAGGGGTCCATCACGGGCGACAAGGGAAGATGGCCGACAGCGGTGGCTATTGTCTTGTTGTCTTGGTCGATATCGAATCTCGGATGGCTCTCAGTGCTTTCGGCTATTATGGGAGAGGCATTGTTACGGCGCCTCTCGGTTGAAGAACAGCGCTTGATCAGCTTCCAATTAGTGTGTAAGCATTTCTGCTGGCCAATTCTGGCACTGCTCCACGGCAGCGCTGTGCATCGTTTCATAACCACATTTGATTACGGCGATATTGCGCTGTAGGCTGTAGGCTGTAGGCTGTAGGTACGTTATAAGATATAAACTTGTCAATGCCGAATCGGAGAAGAAAGAACCTTGGGAGCTGATAAAACGGCTAGGTATCGCAAAAGGTACCCGCTTAGGTAAGTATTCTGTAATGCTGCATGGTACCTACCTAACCTAGGTAGGATTGTCTAGGGAAGTGTAGATAAGAGCTTACCTGGCAGATAAGGTACCTGCGGTAAAGTACCTAATGTAGGTATGCAAGATTCATAGCTCCCTCACCTCGACTTGCATGCTATTCTAATATTCTAATACGCCACCAATTGATCGTTGCACTGAAACAGTCACAGAATAGAGATCTCTCTTCGTCTTACTTCGTAGGAAAAGAGACGCGTTATCAACCGCCATGAACTGTCAACGCGCAGCTTGGCGCTTAGTTCGAACCTTAACCGTCAACCGCGTCAGACCCTTCTCGCACGCCTCAACAAGGCAATTTCAATTCCAGGCTCCTCAAGGCTCCATTCCCCTGCCATATATAACCGAAGTCACTGTAAGCGCTTCAATTGCATCTGCCGCATTGTTGGTGATAGACTGACCATGTAGTCTGGTGGCTGGCGAACATGTTTGTAGTCAATTCGAGCATTCGGGCTGGACGAAGCTGATTTTCCACGCGCAGATGACATCTTCTCAAAGTTATTACAGGTAGGTTCAGCCCCAAGTCTCGCACGATGGCCGGACTAGTGTTGACGGACCACTAGGAGCGTATTGTTTGCCTCAATGGAGCAATCGACGATACCGTTTCTGCCTCCGTCGTAGCGCAACTGTTATGGCTCGAATCCGACAACCCAGAAAAGCCGATTACCATGTATATCCATTCACCCGGTGGCTCTGTCACGGCGGGGCTCGCCATATATGATACCATGGCCTACATTCGATCGCCGGTGTCGACAGTTTGTCTAGGCCAAGCGGCATCTATGGGTTCATTGCTACTTACCGGCGGCGAGAAAGGAAAACGATTCGCCTTGCCACACAGTAGTATTATGATACACCAACCGCTTGGTGGGACTCAAGGCCCAGCGAGCGACATCCTAATCTACGCGAGCCAAATCCAACGCACACGGGAGCAAGTCAACGAAATATATAGGAAACATCTGAATGATGCTATTGGGCATGAAAAATACTCGCTCAAAGAGATTGAGGACATGATGGAGCGTGACAAATACCTCACTGCACAGGAAGCTAAAGAAATTGGCATTATAGATGATATTCTCACACGGAGAGATGATAAGAAAGCGGCACAAGACGGTAGCGTCACGAAAAAGAGCCAGAGTCCGGACTCGTAGGGTTAGGAGGGCTTACCTCACCAAGCCAAAGAAATGCAAGGGGAAACAAGGTTTTAGCCCTCCCTAGCTATTATTTCCGGTTTATAAAATTCGACGATATAGCCGCAAATAGCAGCTTAGGGAAATGAAGAAGGACAGAAACAAGCGGCACTATTGGCGTCAAAGAAGCAATACAACGGCTTCTCGACAATCAGATTGTCCATCCACGATGAAGCTCAACTTCTCACACTATATCGTTACAGGTGACCCACAAATCTGACCAGAATCTTGGGTAGAATCAGGCACATGATAGCCGAGGAAGATGTTTCTAGTGTGGTGTGATTTATCAGATTGTTTATACTTAGTAGCTCCCCATGGCTGGTTGCTCTATACTACTAAGTACGTAAGCCCATACAGAACCCATAGTCTATAGACATACTTAGTATACCCAGCACACGTGTAGATGACAGGATACTGTGGAGCTCTAGTGTTTGCATGGACAGGTTAGTGTAGGTGGAACTGTGAGTGTTTCGGCTTTGGTTGTTGGGTGATCGATCGGATTTCTGATCGGACGTCCCTCGTGGCAGCAGGGAATCCCTTCCCACTACATCCCAGGCCCGTCATTCATTCTAGAAGGTGTATATACCGAACAAATCAGAGACTCCGGGTGCCTCTTGTGGCTCACGACATACCGAGATGAAGAGCGGCCTTAACGGCAGCACGGACGTGACAACGGACCGAGACATGATTGGCCCGTCACCATTCCCAATCCGGTAAGCAGGGACTTTTGTCAAGATGGGACGAGATCTGTCAGGGGATATGACTCTGGGATTCGCTGGACGCGATGTTAGCCTTTACGGGAGCTGTACCGCAGCACCGGATGGCGCTCTTAGGGGGGGGCCACTCTGGGGCCTCTGGGGCCTCTGGGGCCAGCTAAAACCGGCGCGAGAAGGATCAGTAAGGATCACGGCTTGACGGCTTCAAGCAAGGCCGTTGTGTAGCAGAACCCTTCTCGACCCTGCATCTTTATTTTATTTATTTTTTCGATTATTCTGCATGGAAGCTTTCTGAACCTTGTCAGAAAGCACCTGGTGTCTCTCTCGAACCAGCCATTTCCGGGGCACCCCTCACAAGCAAGGGAGATGCTTCCTTTATTCCAACGTCATCTATCTACAGTACGCCCGGAGACCGATCAATCATTGGCGCCTCTTTGTCCTACAGTACGTACCTGTTGGCTGCGATAGGTAGTGCTGAGTACCTACCTGCCTCCTACTACTTAGTAGAGGAAGCAAGGGAGGGTGCAGTGTAACTCTGAGGGCGACTTCTGGGCGACACCTGTCCAGACGGGGCATTTCCTCCTCATGTACCAACCCAACCAGCGATTGTCCGTCCACTCTGTTGATTGGTGATCTGAAATGACGCCCTTACAGTAGTCGCCATAAGTGGTTGACCCAACGATTCACGACTCTAAGCAGGAGAAGGTGTCACTACTAGTACTACGTCTATCACTGGCCAAGCGAAGTGATGGTAGATTGGTTACCCCACCGCGAGATTGAGCCCTTGTATGCCTGTCTCCTCGTACGACCCCCTTGATTCCCTGATCAATCAGTGACCCATCCCTAGATAGCTCCCCTGCTCGTCCATCCTGGTTGCGCAGTTGCGTTACCTACACGCTGCACAGGCTACACCACACGTGTACAGCTACGTGCTACTGCATAATATGATCTTTCACCCACCAGCGATTGATCCGTTATACTCACCCACTCCGAGCCCAGCTTCACATCCTTGCTCTTCCCCTTGAGAACGTCCCCTCAAAACCTTAGTTCCACATATCTCAGGATCCATAGAACACGATAGCTGGCAGTCGCATCACTTGTCGAGTGTCTTTGCTTGAGGAGCAGCGAGCTCGCACTCTGTGCTCTCACGATGAACGAGTATATCTTCGTTGCCAACAACTATGTGCTAATGAGCACGCCTAGCCCTACCCTAGTGGTTTCGCATCGACCTCAGCGCAGTCCCGTTTTGCCCTCTCCTGTTCTCACGCCACCTTCGACTCTGTCCCCTCAGTCTACTCAATCACCGCCCGCTCAAACCCCTCCTAATGAATCAGCTATCACTCGTAGCCATGAGCTTGAACCAGTCAAGCCTACTCCAACACAAATGCAGTCGGTCTTCTCGTCCCAGACAGGCGAGGCGTACCGCTCGCAGCAGCACACGGCCCAGGTATGGGAGTCGCATAAATCAGAGATACGCAGATTGTATCTAGACGAAAATCGGCCGCTCAAAGAGGTCATGGCCATCATGCGCCAAAGGGGGTTTCGGGCTACGTGAGTCACCTGTTCGACGGTGTAATTACTGCGACCTCCTAACATAGTAGTTAGTGTCAGAATGTATAAATCGCGTTTCGATAAGTGGGGCTTCAGCAAGAATAACAGCAAACGCGAAGTTGTGACGATGCTCCAAGTCCAGCGCCAACGAAATGCACTCGGCAAGCGGACGACTTTTCAACGAAACGGGCGCGAGATCGCTATTGATGCCTACCTCAAGCGCAAAGGGATCTCGCAGTACGACCTCGCGGAACCCGGTATAGCCGAAAGCCTGCCGGAACATCTTCGATGTGTTACGCCGCCGCCGGAAACACCGCTAATTATCCAGGCGGGAGGCGCACTTTCATTACAGGAACTCGTGCTTCAGACTACTCGAGACCTAGCATGGAATCCGTACTGCCCTAGCGACTTTCCTCTTGTGACCCCCACTGCCGCCTATCGCGGTGACTCGTTGAGGTGCGCCATTACGGATATAACGAACGCGGACTGGCTATTCCATGTCGGTCACTACGATAGAGGCGGCGTTATGTGTGAGCAAGGCTTCAAGTCGTTGCATTTAATGGTCACTAGGCCATCCATCTACGGATTACTCCATCTACTGTTGTTCCATCTCGACGCTTATAACAAGGGTATAATAAAGGAAGTATGGAGATATTTAGCTGCGTATTCAGCGACCATCAAAGCCGACGGTCCGCTCGCCCGACTATTTCAGGGAATATCTAAGTTTATCAATACCCATGATTTCGATGAATATTGGAATCTAATATTCGAATGTACGGAAAGGCTCCTCCTTATCGACGAGCAAAGTTCAGGTCTACCAGAGGGGACGATAGCCCGACTTTACCCACTAATTTTTATCCCGCGAGCACATCAGTACAAGTCAGGGCCTTACCGTCGCCTACAGAACAGATGCGATTGGAATCGTATGACCCAAGGTACAAAACCACGAGGGCCAGAGGAATGGGCAATCTACGAGGCTAGCGAGCTTTTGATTATGGGCTCACAGTGCAATTGGCAAGGGGAAAGGGTCCTCGAGCTCGCCGAGTCGGTGCTCGAAAAGACCAAGAAATTTGCCTACAACGTCGACTTTTTCGTCTACATTGCCCTGAACGCGCTTGCACATTACTACCGCGCGGACTTCAAACCGGGGGACTCGATGGCTAGCCCCAAACACAAACTCTCAGTACAATACATGGAACAAGTCTGCCGGTTGACAGAAGGCAAATGGGATCCCGACCTAGGATATTTCATGGGCCAGTTTGAAAAGTTGGAAAGTTGGTATCGTGAGGCGGGCGACACGGTAAGGGCCGATGGGGTACATAGGAGATGGAGAAACTCTCTCGAACTCATCCCAAAACAGTGGGAAAGGGTACGTTAGGGCTATTGCAATAAGAACTTGAAGTTTCGAGTCACTCATATTACCCTTAAGAGGAGCTCAGAGAAGGTCACTTGGCAAAGAAAGTACGTCTATCACGATCGATTATCGTGCTAGCAATTCTCAATAATAATTGAAGGGTTATGCGGTCACTCCCAAACCGACGATCTGATGTGGGCATTCACATCGTGGAAAGGCGTCACGTCACAATCTATAACACAGGGCCACTCTAAAATCGAGCCCTCGGTCGGTGATTTCGTGGGACTACCTATACAAATGACACTACTCGGAAGCCCAAGCCTGCTTAAGCAGAGCGCCGTGGGCAAGTGAATGCGGGGGGGGGCCGGTAGCCCGCATTCCTCGATATACCAGAACGGCGACGCCACAAACAGACTAGATAGCTGAGGTGCGCGTCGCAGTAGAACCGGTCGTTCTAACCGGCTCTTATTGGAGACGGTTATCTATCTCGGGCATGATACCCAAGTTTCGAATGAGCCACTTATGTAAGACGAAATGCAAACGTCTTATGCATGATGCATACAGAGTACATACAGGTGAGGGTGGGAATGCAGTTGCCGAAGATATTCGGACCGTTATTTCTCCCATGGTTCTGTTACTACGGGTGGTATTTCGCGAACGGCGAAGCGAGAGAAGCCTCAATGCTACCACGGATACGTGATCCTAGGAAAGTGAGGGGTCGGTAATACAGTATTTGCTTGGTGCACAGATGGGTCGGGCAGATTGCAACATTGTCTTCCAAATACACTGCACTGTGTCTCTCCAGAACAAGATTAATCGTGCGCAATCACTGACCGTTGAGAATGGGTAACACGAGCATTCAAACTGCAACTACACTACTAGTATATATGAATCTGGCCAAGGCCATTATCTATCTCTGCTTGTGGCCCCCGAACGAAGCGATACACTACAGCGTCGCCCGGGTCGCGTAGCAGCCATCCTACTTACACTTCGGCACTATCCTGTTGTGTAGAGATACACATCGACAGGGATAAAGCCGGGGAATGCAGTGAGAATGCAGCCTGCCTAAGTTGACACGTCGGTATGCACCACCTCGACGCAATTTTTGCTTCTTGCTGGTTCGATTGGTGACCCGGCCGCAACCTGGCCTTCTGAATCGGTGGTTTGGTGGTCTAGCCTGTTCGTGCCACCATCAAACACCCTCCCCTGCCTGCATGCATGACCGTGCGGCAACCTGCGTGAAATAGGGGGTGTCAAGGGAAAAGAAGGTTCGTTCGTCTCAACCAGGGCGGCGAGTGCAACGTATAACGTAGCGTATTATGAGCTTCCCAAGCAAGCCGACCAAGCATTTCTGTAAGCATAAGTAGCTGCATAGTTGCGCAGCTGCATCAGTGCTGTCTCAACCCTGCGATCCCAGCTCATGCCACCGCAGCCGAGAATCGACTCTGAAGGGGGGCATGGCATTGATGGGAGGTATGCTCTGTGTAACACCACGCTCCTAATTATAGATAGATAGAGACTCGGTCGCCAGGCAGAGGACGGAGCAAGATACTTTAAGTAGTAAACTAGTAAACTACTTGCCCCCAATGTTGGAGAAGGTACTGCGTTACGCCCCAATCAAATCGCGGTTCGAGAAACGCCCCGCGGCGTCATCCCTTTCTTCAGCAAATGAGGGGGATGTATGGCGCAGCAGTGCCGAACCGAAGGACCAATGTCGGTCCCGAATGACCGGTTCAGCCGTTTCGTTCCCGCAAAGCCGTGAGGAGCTAGCTGGAGGGCTGGTGGCTGGCGGCGTTCAAGTTTTGTGCCGTTCGTAGCACGCCCAGAACGCGCGATGACAGTTGCCTCTGCTGGTCTAGCCCTGACAGAAATAGTCAAGCCACTATTATGTAGTGTACTGTATGCTCGCGGCGGCGGCGTTGCCACTCGAATAATATAGTACTCGGTCGGGGTAGTTCGCCTCAAACACCGCATTTGGATTAGGTGAGTATCATGAGCATTCAGCAGAGTTAACGACGCACTTGTGCCTCCGTTACAGAGGGCAGGAAATGTGGCGAATGATAAACTTGGTTTCATAAATGAGGTGGTATTTTTGCTATGAATAATCATATTGGTTATCGTGTCGGGGCTTGCATCATTGGACAGTCGGATGCCAGTTTTCTTGAATAAGAAATGTCGGATATAGTACATACATACAGATGGTTAGGTACCACGTACTAGTACCTTCAAATGCCGAAAGGCGAAGCCACAGCTCATCATCGATTGGCCTGCGCCAATATTTCTACTTAGCTCTGCCGAACAGCCACCGCGGACCCTTTATCCACAGGCACATGTGGCCGCGGGAAAGATAGGAGACCTACACTGCACGAGAACGGCGAATTCAGTATACTATGTAACAAAAGGTCCATCCCGCTGTGCCGATGCCTCGTGAAATAGCATCGGGGGGAGAGCAAGCCCATCTGCAGCCAGCTCCGTGCGAATGAAATTAATTACTCGTGGCCTACGCCGTCGATGGCGCATCAGGGCGACTATCGTACAGTATCTAAATGGTGAAAACACGCTGTATAGATAGACCAATGAGGACTTGAAATACTAACGGAGCCTCTATACTCTATCATTGCAGTGTTAGCATCCTCGCTAGGTTGGTATATCAAAAGACGTAGTGAGCGCTTGGGGTCCCGAAGGCGAATTTCCCCGACGGATAAATAAATCATCGGAGTCATGGTTTTTGCTTCTTCCAGAACTTAAACTGTACTTTGCAGCAATATGCCAATAGTCAATGTCGAGAGTCGTGCCTAGAGTGCTGTCGACATCCCTTTTTTTCCAACAGAAAGTCACGGCTCGACTGTAGGTTGCTTGCCCATTCCAAAGCTTGTTGCACAGGCGACTCCAAAGGGTATATAAGTGAGCCCGGAAGTGAGCCCGGATAATCCGGGATGCCTAAGTAAACGGACTACATGATAGGAGTACACAGTGCACCGGACCCTAACGGAGCTGATAGCGGTCACCGCGCGTTAGGCTCTCTAGGGAATGCTAGGGGTTTAAGGGATGGCAAGTAGATTTTCTTGGATTTCTTGAACTGAGTAGTGACGACTTCTTGAGTCGCTGAGTAGGTGTCACAAGGGGTAGTGATACTCGATTCGCCCCTCTTTAGTCAAACACTGTCCTCCCCTACAAGAGACCCCGGTGTCCTACCCGAGAAAGGTACCACAAGGACAAGGCGTATGGGCAAGGTAGCCAAGGGAAACGAAAAGATAGCCCGCCAATTCTATCCCGTCATGAGAAGGCTGCTAGTGACCGGCCCAATTCTTAGCCGCCGTGTCCAAAACGAAAGAGGCAACGCACGAAGATCACTCCTCCTCGCGGTAAACAAGTCCCCAGCGACACCGTACGCGACAGCATGCGAGACTGATATGTCTGCGCGCTGGGTGATTCTCGGGAAGAGCAGGAGGCCCAGCGACGACCCGCAGTGGCGTGAGTTCGACGTTGGCACCCACGTAGAGCATAAGCATGCTGACGAGGACGGGGTCTTCGCTCGGCAGGAGACGGGAATACCCGCCGTACGACGAGGTACGCTACGCTGTCACTGTCAACCTAGCTTATCCTCCCCCATGGAGACGCTTATATCCGCTGTCCAACTACCAGAATCACCCCACGAGTATGACAGGGGCTACGACGCGTTTTTAACTGTCTAGTTGGGAACGCCGAGCAGGGTGGTGAGGAACCGGTCTTGATCAGGCCATTTTCTATACGTGTGGGTTTATCCTCTCTTGGCCCGGCATCCTGCTCTTTTGCCGTAAGCCGTTTGTGTGAGTGTTCATTCACGGCCTATGCTCAGCCGTATCCCAATAAATCTCTAGTATACGTATCGCATATGTAGATCCGAGGGTGTCTTACAGCATCTTCGTAAAATTGGTTATGCAGGGCTGACTTATGTGGCCTTATGCACACCGTCGACGATTACGAGGAGCGGGATGTAGAGTAATCGTAAAACAGAATTTAGCTTTGCTGCTCCCCATGATATTACGCCGCTGTCGCTTGCCCATCCTTCCCCGGGGGTGGGGAAAGCCCTTTAAATATCATATTACTTCACAAACTTGTCGATTAAGTAATACGTACCTATCACCTAACGCCTGAACATGGGCTTTAGATCCTGGGACGCGGTCTGAATACACGACTGCTTCCCCAACACCACATAGGCGATTGCGGTTGCCATAATCCTCCCCCTACCTCGTCGAGTTAAAAGAATTCGAAGTGCTCATCTCGGTACTCCTCCTTACGTAACCTACTTGCCACACCCTGAGGGTCGTTTCGTAGTAGCCCACACGAATCGAATACGTAGACTTCCCCGGTGAGTGGATTGGTCCCGATTTCACCGTCCTGTAAATCGCCATGGATAAGACATGGTTTCTCTGACTTTCCATCCTACTCAAGGAGAGCCTAAAAACCTGTGAATAACCTTTTCCAGTGTAGCTATTATCACGTCATCAAGCTCCTTCTAAGACTTGTTGATCTGGACGCCAAGTTCACACGTGCCGCGCAGAAGCTTGGTATAGAACGACACCCAACTACTATCCAAACCGACCTGCGACGGGAATTTGCAGTCGTATGGAGGCATGTGGAAGCCGAATTGACCTATTGGCGATAGATTCCTTTGATGAAGCGCGGATATCGCCCGTGCCAGTTCTACGGAGCCTAGCCGGCGGTGGTCGATAGGGAGACGGCTACAAAGAAAGAGATAGCTGCCGGAGTCTAAACATGGACCGAACTCTTGTGGTTTTGGAAAAATTGACGGCATGATCTTATTTAATTACAACACGCAACTGTATTTACAGAGAGCGCGCTCGCTAACAAGGCTACCCTCAACTGCCTACCGGCGCGTGTTAAGTTTAGGAGTCACTTCTCATATATGGCATCGTGGTGGTGGATTATTGACCCTAATGAAGTAATCTTAAACTGTGGCGTGGAAGCTTTGGTTGTAATTTACATACCGTTGAGGTCAATCATGCTGAGCCGCCATATCGCTCAATCAACACAACCTCAGTGCAGCGAGGGACGGCTATACCCCAAAAGCATCAGCTCAATCTTACCATGGCTTTCAGGTGATTATCATACCTGCCGTGACAGCACTATCCAAAGTCAGGCTGCCTTCTAGTGCTAGTAAGGTAGTCAGTTTACGAGCCGGAGCTACGGCGTCGCTTTTCCAGCATCCCTATAACAAAAATTCTAGAGTCCCCCAGCCTTCTGCGCCCTCTCCATGATCTACACAGGTCACGTTTGGATAATGCCCGCATTCTTCTCGAGTAATGCCATCTCAGAGAAGGGACGCACAAGATATTTTTATTCCGGTTCTGTTAGTGTGTATGTACTCACAGCGATACAATCTGAGGACATGGTACAGATACATCCGTTAGGTGTAGGTATTGGTAATGACTTGACACAGGGTTCGGGGATGCACTATTTCAGCCTACCTATCTGAATCCTACGACAGCAACATAGTGACGTGGTGTTCCTCTTAGAGCCGCTACTCGTGACTATGGGCGGCGCATACGGGAGTTGTGGCTACGTACTGCCCACGCTTGGTGCCCGGAAGATGTAGCCCGACTGATCGTGAATTTGGCTTTGTGGCGACGTATATAGACTGTTGCTATTGAGACAAAATTAAAATGGGCGAGCCTTCGGGAAAGAATGCCACAAGTCTGCGAAGCTAATACATTGAAATAATGTTACATCGTGATTAGCATCAAAGCGTCAAATGAAGATTTATGGCCATGAAGCGCAGACCGACCGCGGACTCGACTAAGGCACATCAAGCCCATTCGAAGTTGGATCACTCCACGGGCGACTTAAGAGCTTAAGAAGTGTAACCACTATCGATCATGACGTCTCTTCGATGACTAGTGAGCATTAACACGCAGCACATTTCGGAATTAGAAGGGCGTGGGAGCAGCTGCTCTCTAGATCGTCGAGAAGATCTTTTTGGTCTCACAGTCCCCTAATGTTTAGAGGGAGGACATCGTGTAGTAGATATCCTATCTGTTCACTGACTTGGCGGAACTAGTCTGCGCAACTAGTTTAGTGTTAACGGGACACTATTCCGTTGAGTCCAGTCCCCTATCCTAAACACCTTTCACTTTTTCATCTTCTCCATTTCATTTCATTCTGATGCTAAGTTTTCTTATTATCAAAATAGTTCACACGATCATCCAAAGGCAAGTAGGCAGGAGTATCGGTATTTAGTATCAAATGTCAAGTTTATCTTTTACTCGCTACACCGCACCGAGGGACAAATCTTCGCCCAATCACCTTTTATCGAGCTCCGTGTTTGGTTATACATCTAGGAAAGAAAGAAAATAGCCCACTCTCGATGAGTTAAATCCCCTTCAAACCTCGACGACTCATAACAGTGACGCAGACGAATCGGACGTTCAGCAGATATGGCTCCGTGCTGTAGACGCATATGATGACGAGGTGTCAGTACATCGACCAACACGCAAGGCGGGCACTTGTGAGGGTCTAGTATAGATACTTGAGTTTGAAGATTAGCTAGCACCGGGCCATCCCTAAATCCTATGGGCTCATGAAACCCCAGGACACGGGAAGTTTACACAGTACTCTTTCGTTATTGACTTAATCCCTCAGCTCCATAAGTGTGTCGATTAGTCCTTCAGATCGGTGTACTTTTCTTCAGCCTACTTCTGACAACAAGTAGACAATCTTTAAAAGGGCCAGAAAGCGGGTGTGCGTTACGGGGACTGACTTACGCCATAGTCTTAAAGTTGTTTATTTAGCTGCCGCTGACGAGTTAGAAGGGATACTGGTCGGCGATGAGTTCAAGCAATACATATGCAATAAATGAGACTGTGGAACAATCTCAAGGATATTTCGTTTGGACTAGCTTAGTTCCGAAACGTATCCTCCGATTTCGTTTGGAGGACGTGAGATAAGTACTTGAGGATATACCAGGTGGTATAGACGGGCTGTATCACTGAATGGCTGGTATCATATACAAAACCGACTTAGAGGGAAATGGGCACGCTTCTAGAATTCTCTTATCTTGGGCTATTTATTTACTGCATTAGATCCATTACTATCGATGAACTCAAGAGTCGGTATGTGACAGAATTAGACACAGTTTTAGATCTAAACCATCTCATCAGTTACATTTGCGGAAAGTTTACAACGGTAAATTAGAATAGCCAGCGAGTCTGAGTTCAGCAAACCACGCGAGAACATTTTCGAGCTACGGCTAAATCTGGATTTGCCCTTGGGCCTTCTCTAGTTAACAAGGGACTGCGTGCCACTTGTTAGGATTCCGCTCAGCGGGTTGTCTCCGAACGTGATACTATATCAGAAAGAACACATTGCTTTTTATCTACTAGTCTTAGCGTTCTGTTCGTCTCATTTGGATTGCAACTCGGTTAACTCGGATGAGGCTCCTGACATCTTCAATAGTAGCCTTCCGCTATCATAGATTCATCATGTATTGGTACTCGCCGGCCACAAGCATCCGCGTCACTCCTTTGTTTCGTACTAAAGAGACGGAAATCAAACGTTACTAATGCGTCGCCCTCCCAATGTGCGCCTGCGCCCAAGATAGTCGGGCGTTGGGCTGTTGATCTTGTACACACAACCGCGAAGCCTGGGAGCTATTCAACTCACTATCTTGGGGCGATACATACGTGTATACCACCCATGAATCTTCAGATCTCCATAATTCTTCTGGGAGTTATCCGAATATCCGGAATTGGCATTGCCCATATCAAGCTTATTTACCTTAGACGAGGATGGTACTCTCGCTAGAGTCTGGCTCGCTACGACTGTTTGACACATCCATATGGAACGTAGCTGACGGTTCCAGTGTTGCTAAGTTGAAAAGCCCCGACGAAGAACGCTCTACGATCATGAAGTTCGCGCCAGACGATCGTGTACTATAATCGCAACTCACCGACGCAGTGTTTATCGGTTAGAGTTCAAGAAAAATAGCCTGCCGTAGACGATCTTCGATCCAGCTTCACCTGATGATTTAAATGTATCCCAGCCAGCCTATTCGCCTGCCTTCAATAGAGACTATACCCGGCTTGCAACAGGTTGTTATTGAGACTCGCTGTTGGCTGTCTGGGCCTGAGAGCAGATTAAAATGGCTCTTTTTTTTTTTTTTGCCGCGGTGCTGGATCACCAGGTCAGGCCTATTACTCTGCCCGCTTCGGGCGGATAGGACGCTTCTTCTATGCCCTAGTAGAGATGAGATTATACAAGTAGACGGTATTAGGTAGCTATACGTATCTAAGTAGGTGGACCGACCAAGTCCCTATAATCCTTGTCATTCACTCAGTGTAGTCAGCACCTATCTTAACTTGAACTCCTACTTAAGTGTGTTCGAGATAACTGCCGATGCCTAGGTATGAAATTCATTTGGTGGTCGTGTCACCTACTTTAGGAATGATGACATTACCTAATCCCGCCCGGCTAGTACAGGAATTAAGAACCCAATAATTCACATGTGAGATGGGCCAGCAAGGTGATATTACACAGCGTTGCCTTTTGCCTGATTGGTACTTTGTACCTCTGCTCATTTATGCATGAGCCTAATCATGCACTTACTCAGGTAGTCAGGTAGTCGGTCGTAGGTGGCAATCAGCCTTGCAGCCTGAGGGGGGAGAGGCGACAAAAAAAAAAAAAAAAAAAGAGAGAAGGGTTTTTTACATAGCGAGTATAGTACACATATAGATGGTGCTGTTGCCTTCTCGAAAATTGGAGAACACCGCCACCCCACACAGCTTCGTGCCTACTGAGTACCTAGGTAGTCTAGCTTGTGCCCGCACCTTTGATTTTTACATCCCCTGATATAGAATGCGCGTACCTACATGTACTTACCTATAGTACTTACTATAAGAGGAGTGCTTGGCGGTGTACGCCTTAACTATTGTTGGTACCTACCTAGGTAGGTACGCCTGCCTACATAAGTACTCACTTAATGTATACCAACTATATACATGTAGGTACCTACCTAGGTACCTACTTAAGTAACTTAAAACGTCCATAGCTAGAACCTAGACTAGACTACCTACCTACCCAGGTACCTGTAGATAGGAGGTATTGTCTAGGAAATTTAATACAGGAGGATGTATTAACATGACTAGAAATCAATCTAAAATCTTCTTGCTACCTCAAGTACATCTCTCATCTCGGCCTAGCATGAATAAAGTAACTTAGGCACCCTTAGGTCGAAGGAATTGGCCTTGGTTGAGACATGAACAGCAGAAACAACAGCAACTGTTAGGCAACGCTTGCGGCAACAGGCGCTTTTGGAGGGGGGTAGGTGAGGCAACGAGGGGCAATGCAGCGGCTAGTGGCCAGGAACCCCCCCTACTGGCCCCCCATCCGGTGGGCTTAGGTGGGCTGGTATGCGGCGACGCAGCGGCTTGGTGCTGTTTTCGGCCAATCAGTGGGGCAGGGAAGGAGATCGATAGCGGTCGATGCCTGGGCGGAACCTGGGTGGAAAGTTGGGGAGCGGTACTTCTGGTACTTCTGGTACTTCTGGGTTCTGGCACGTTCTGGTTGCCATGGGACTGCCACAGGAGATGTCCTCTGCAACCAATCACAGCCCGATCACACAGCTCTCTGAGCTGCAGGCTGTCGCTGCCAGTCCGTAGAATTCGATAGAATCCAAAGCCTGAAAAATTGGTCCGTGCTTGCGTCCCAAATCGCTAGAGCGACCTCTTCGACTTTCAGATATTTCTCTGCCCTCGCCCTTCACCTTCGACTTCTTCCTCCATCTTTTCTTCCATCTTCAATCAAACCAGACACAATCCTCTCTCCCTTTCCGTACGCTCACTTCGACAGAAGGAGTCATTCCTCTAGATACCCCTCAACAGCTTTCCCTTATTTGATATCCGGTAAGTCAGACTGGCACCTGCCTCCCAACTTATACAATCTCCAAACTCCCCGCCATCGTCAGCCTCGCCTCGCCTCACCCCTCTTCACCACAAAATCCCAAAGCCGATACAAAACAAAACACATACTATCTACGGTCATTGCACTGCTCAGCTTGAACTTGGCCTCTCGTCGATGGGGCGAAACTTCCAATCCCTATTGCTACACAGATAATCAGACACCTTCTCCGCTTCTCGGGGGACGGTGTATTACAATTTGTGCCCCACCTCGATTTCCACATAACTTTCTATGACCTTCCAACAAATCTCGGCCTTCTAACCCCTCCATTGGCCCCGAATATTCATCACAGCTTTACACCCAGCAGTCTGTGCTAACACTACATCTACAGAATTCCCTTGGTTCCTCCTCCCAGATATTCAAGATGTCTGAAACCTTCGAGTTCCAGGCTGAGATTTCTCAGCTGCTCTCCCTCATCATCAACACCGTCTACTCCAACAAGGAAATCTTCCTACGAGAACTGGTGTCGAACGCATCCGATGCTTTGGACAAGATCAGATATGAGGCTCTGTCCGACCCCAGCAAGCTCGATTCCGAGAAGGACCTCCGCATCGACATCATTCCTGACAAGGAGAACAAGACCTTGACCATCAAGGATACCGGTATCGGTATGACCAAGGCTGTAAGTCTTCACATTTGGTGGCTGCAACCCCAGTACAAAAGCACCAAGGCTAACCACGAAACCAACAGGACCTTGTCAACAACCTCGGAACAATTGCCCGCTCCGGTACTAAGCAATTCATGGAAGCCCTCACCGCCGGTGCTGACGTTTCCATGATTGGTCAATTCGGTGTTGGTTTCTATTCGGCGTACCTTGTCGCCGACCGCGTTGTCGTCATCTCCAAGCACAATGATGATGAGCAGTACATCTGGGAGTCGTCTGCTGGTGGCACCTTCAGCGTTCGCCCTGATACCGAGGGCGAGCCTCTGAAGCGTGGTACTAAGATGATCCTCCACCTCAAGGATGAGCAGGCCGAGTACCTCAATGAGAGCAAGATCAAGGAGGTCATCAAGAAGCACTCCGAGTTCATCTCCTACCCTATCTACCTCCACGTCACCAAGGAGACTGAGAAGGAGGTTCCCGATGAGGAGGCAGAGGAGGTTGAGGCTGATGATGACAAGAAGCCCAAGATCGAGGAGGTCGATGATGAGGACGAGGAGAAGGAGAAGAAAGCCAAGACTAAGAAGATCAAGGAAACGTCCATTGAGGAGGAGGAGCTCAACAAGCAGAAGCCCATCTGGACTCGTAACCCCCAGGACATTACTCAGGAGGAGTATGCCGCTTTCTACAAGTCGCTCTCCAACGACTGGGAGGACCACCTTGGTGTCAAGCACTTCTCCGTTGAGGGTCAGCTCGAGTTCCGTGCTATCCTCTTTGTCCCTAAGCGCGCTCCCTTCGATCTCTTCGAGACCAAGAAGACCAAGAACAACATCAAGCTCTACGTCCGCCGTGTTTTCATCACTGACGACGCCACTGACCTCATTCCTGAGTGGCTCAGCTTTATCAAGGGTGTTGTCGACTCTGAGGATCTGCCATTGAACCTGTCCCGTGAGACTCTCCAACAGAACAAGATCATGAAGGTTATCAAGAAGAACATCGTGAAGAAGGCTCTCGAGCTCTTCAACGAGATTGCCGAGGACAAGGAGCAGTTCGACAAGTTCTACAGCGCTTTCTCCAAGAACTTGAAGCTCGGTATCCACGAGGACTCGCAGAACCGCGCCATTCTGGCTAAGCTGCTGAGATTCAACTCTACTAAGTCTGGAGATGAGCTTACCTCGCTCTCTGACTACGTCACTCGTATGGCCGAGCACCAGAAGAACATCTACTACATCACCGGCGAGTCCCTCAAGGCCGTCCAGAAGTCTCCATTCTTGGATGCCCTCAAGGAGAAGAACTTCGAAGTTCTCTTCCTTGTCGACCCCATTGATGAGTATGCCATGACTCAGCTCAAGGAGTTCGAGAGCAAGAAGCTTGTTGATATTACCAAGGACTTCGACCTCGAGGAGACCGAGGAGGAGAAGAAGACCCGCGAGGCCGAGGAGAAGGAGTACGAGGAGCTGACCAAGTCGCTAAAGAACGTTCTCGGCGACAAGGTTGAGAAGGTTGTCGTTTCCCACAAGCTGGTCGGATCGCCTTGCGCCATCCGCACTGGTCAGTTCGGTTGGTCGGCCAACATGGAGCGTATTATGAAGGCCCAGGCCCTCCGGGACACCTCCATGAGCAGCTACATGAGCTCGAAGAAGACCTTCGAGATCTCGCCCAAGTCTGCTATCATCCAGGAGCTCAAGAAGAAGGTCGAGGCTGATGGTGAGAATGACAAGACAGTCAAGTCTATTGTCCAGCTTCTGTTTGAGACCTCACTCTTGGTCTCTGGTTTCACCATTGACGAGCCTGCTGGCTTCGCCGAGCGCATCCACAAGCTTGTGTCTCTCGGTCTGAACCTCGAGGAGGAGGCCGAGGCTGTTGAGGAGGTGCCATCGGCTGAGACTGCTGCCGCCGAGACCGGTGACAGCGCCATGGAGGAGGTTGACTAAACGTATTACGAGCGCACGGAAACGGGAATCATAAAAAGTTCATTGGCGTTAGGATGGGTTTGGCCCTCGGTGTTCCTGGCACTTGGTCGATTTGGCGCGAGAAATCTTTGTCTGTTTAGTCCTTCATACCCTCATGGATCTGGAAGCCTCAGGCCGGTTTGATCCACTTTCACCTGTGGTCAAGCATGCTTGGCACAGGACTCATGTATTCTACATTGATGCCCCTTTTATGACATAGAGGCCAGAATAATCAGTAGATGAAAGAAAATCATAAAGTTCCTAAAAAAAACCCTAAAGTTCCCGCCATCGTTCAAACGTGTAAATACCCATCGTTTAACTTTCTCTTGTGTTCTTATCTAACGTCCATAGCTAATGACTGCACTCATCCTCCTTAGTTTCCGTTAGTGAGATGAGAAGTACTCGAGTAATGAATGTCATTAAGAAAATGAAACATCACCGCAAACGTATAGGGCTATAAACCTACGCGGAACTGGACGGGGGATTCGACTTATAACTCCATTGCTAAGTTTCAAGTCATCTTTTAATTCTCACTGCAAAAGTAGTACATATAGGGGGGCCATCATCTGCAATTGAGCTCATCGCTCTAGGCATTCATTAATAAACAGCCTTTTCCCACGTATTTCCGCAACCACTGTTTGCCATTGATGCGGTTTCTTGCCTGCCGTGTGTTTGCATACGCATTCCCTCTCGTTTGTGTATGACCTCCATATACATGACCAACGCCTTGATCCCGTTATACGAAATACGGGATGTCGGGTGTGGCAGACAGCTGACTAGGTAGGCGATTCCTTATCATGTTGTCTTCTTCTTGCAAATGGCGTTCCAGGCCCCGACGAGGGTTTGGTTGTTTGTTATGAAGGTTTCGGGGTCCATGCTAGAGGGTGTGCGTGTGGTTAGCCTTTTAAGAGGTTTTCTTCTTTTCTTCTTCCTTTGGTGTTTTTGTCGGAGGAGGCAAGAAGGACTTTGGGTAGGTAGGTAGTGTTCATGGGGAGCAGAGAGAGAGAGAGAGAGAGAGAGGGAGGGAGACTCACAGCTCGTCGTAGCAGTCGCAGTAGGACCCGACCTTGCTGTCGGCGCGCACGAAGAAGCTGCCGCCTTGGCTGAGGCGGTTCGCGCAGTAGTACTCGCACTTGAACTGGGCGTAGGCGAAACCTGTCTCAATCGGTTCTGGAACACCAAAGGTCTGTTTTTGAAAAAGTTTTCGTCGTTAGTTAATGGTCTACTCTCGTGCTTTTATCGTTGTTTTCTCCCTCTTCCTTACTGTGGGCGCTGTCACCCACATCCCAATGTTCTTTTCCTGCCATCTTTACGCGCCAGACTTTTATTCGTTTTGCCCAATTCCAATCTTGCTTTTTTCCCTTGCTTATGAGTCCTCTTTCCCTCAAGTGATATGTATGCCCTCAACGAGCAGCCCAAATATGACCATAAACGGCGAATCACAGAGCGAGGATGAGTAAAATAGAAGAAATGAAAGACTTACATAGCTGCCAACAAGATGCTGTTGGGCCCATCCAGGCTCCGGCCCATACCCGCCGATGGAACCGCTGGCACCCGGCGTCGCCTGGGCAAAGTACCGAATCGGGTACCCGGCTGTCGTTACGGGTGTTCCCGTCGTGCAGGCCGTTGCTGGTCCAGCCGCCGTGGGGTTAGGGAGCGCTCCGCCGAGGACGGCTGCGGTTGAGGTGAGAAGGACGAGGGTGGCTTTCAAGGATGGCATTTCGCAATTTGGAAAGGAAGTTATTTTAGGTAGAGATATGATAGTGAACGATCTCCCTACCTGAGTGTGGGAGAGTAAAGCTGGATAGTGGGTAGTTATGTGTACCAATGTCCTGAGTACGTAGTGAGGAAGATGGAGGGCTCTTTCCAGTCTTCAGATGTGTGTCTATTAAGGGAGTGTCAGTGCAATGTCGTGCCTGCCGCGATATTCCTCCAAGTGAGAAAGAGGAAAGAGGGAACCATACAGATTGAAAACCAAACTTACTAAAGGCCATAAGAGGCTTGTTGATGATGGATTCTATACACGGAAGGAAAGGTTATTTGTATAAAGATAGGTATGTATAAAAGTGCGTTATATCGATTGGCAGTCACTCCCTGATAGGAAATTAGCTGAATGTGAAGCTCGCGCACACAAACACCGACACAAACACACATCTTAGATTAAGCAGGACTGGCGATATATCTCCAGGTACCTAGTCATATAGCGAGAGGATAATATACCAACCACCATGTCCCATGCCGCCCCGTCCTTTAGGTACCATCCATAGCCTCTCTCTATTCTTCCCGCTCGGCTCTCGACAGAAATACGACACAATGCTACACCACCACACCCCCCGGAGCGCCGCTCAACGTGGCGTTTTCCGCGAGCGTTTGCGCGAACCCCCATATACGCACGCACGCACTGCACTGCACTGCACTGCACCTCGCGTAAATCGCTGCATATTCCTGACGATCACGACGATCGCGGCGCAGGAACTGAGACATGTAAGAAAGAAACAAAGAAAAAAAAGCCCCACGGTACGAGGCATAATAAGCAGCGGGGCCAAAGCCGACTCGGTGCGCGGTGGACTAAGACAGCGAGAAGGGTGAAAAAAGGTGTGTAGTGTGTGTGTCAGGACAAAAAAAACATACGCGAGGGCCGAGCCGGCAGTGGTATTTTGCGGCGGGTGGCTACACAAAAGCTTAGTTAGATTAAGGACGGTCCGCATACATCGCCAACGGCTTACCCGTAAGACGCGCCTGTCTCAACGAGCGGAAATAGGCATTCCCTCTGTCTAGGCTGGGGCCGAGCTAGGTTTCATACGGTCATACATAAGTAGGTACGCACGTCGATATTACCAGCCAGCATATATTTCATGTACGACCAGTGAATGTATATCTCCGGGGGATAAGACTGGTGTAATTGGTCCGATGCACGGTACCAATGTCTAAATAGCAGAACAGACAGTTCCAGGTTGAAACTAGTCTGGTAGCCAGCCCATGTGCAGGCTGGTTATGACGGGATCGGATCATAGCAGGAGGAGAGAAGAGGGGGTGATGAACATTTGGCTTTTCGTCCCTCTATTTTCCAAAATAGAATACTTGCTCCGAAACAACATCCGCATCCGCATCAAAACAATAAGTATATACACATGTAAGTAACTAAGTGAGCAAGTGAGTGAAGCAGCGAAGCCAGACACGGCCTCATGCGTCCGTAGATCAACCAACCAACCGGGTAATATTTCGAGAGGCAAGATTTGCCGGTGAAAGTCGGCTATCTGCGAGCCTCCCTCTCTCTCTCTCCCTCTACCGTATACCCAGTCCACCAACCAACCAATCAAGGCAACCAACATCCACCTCCACGCCCGATGCCAACACCGTTTACGATCGATCGGTCCATCGCAGTGCACACGCTACAGTATATATAATGTATTCCAATTCCCGATCAGGGGTGGGGATAGGGGATGGGGAGTAAGCACCTAAAAGCAGCACGCGCGAGGTCGCAACCCCGTAACCCTCTTCGACGCAAGCATCGTAACAAGCGCACAACGATGACGGACAGACGGACAGACGGGCGGGCAGGCGGGCAGCCCAAACCCCCTGCGCCGCGCGGGGCCCAGCAAGGCAGAAGCGAAACGCCGGGTCCACGAATGAACGTGGCGGAACGACTGACAGGGAAGCATCATGGACGTCGGTATCCGGCTGCAAACAATATAGATGTTTTTTTCGGAGGCTCTCCAAAACGAGGTAGGATCGACACTGGCAATCTACACAGCGATCCGTCTAGGCCTGGTTTCTGTCCCGGCCTACTGTAGGTTGCTAGGCTAGACCAGACTGCCTATACGCTTCAGTTTATTGCTTTAATCAGATCCGGGTTGAATTTCAAGAACCGTGTTGTATACGTCGCCTTGTGTATAAGAAGAACAGCCCAAGCGCGCTTTCCACGGGCGACGATGATCGAAGGATAAACGGAAATACAATTTAACGCCAATTATGCGAGGTATCAATACACGAAACGAACCAAACTCAGCCCTATGGTATATCCGTTCCACATCCAGACGACCAGTCTGTTGGAGAAGCCCCCACACGCGGTTGGCGCAATTAATGCTTCCCCAGATACCTCAGTCACGCCCACTCAGCTCCCCTCGGCGATCGATTGACGGAAAAAGAGGCATAGTACAGGTCCCCATCGCGTGCCAGCGAAATATGGCTTGGCCAACGCTCACGCCTTGAATGCCTTGCTTCCCTCTAGCAAACCGGTGGACAACTTTGTAAAGGCTACCCATGGTGGACCATACTGTACTGCCTCGTCGTATGCGGGGATTGTGCCCGGCGTATTGGCGTCATCCCAGCTACACACAACTCGTCCATCCAAGCTGGTGTTCCTGTCTCCACCTTGCTCCCATTCAACATGAACGATCCATGGCGTGCTCCAATCCCTACGATAAAGCTTGATCTTTTCCAGGCCCTTATCTGGTATTCCACCAAAACGTTCATCGGGGTCTGTCCCACCTTCGACTCTGAACGTGGAAATGGGCTCCTTGAAGGTAATTGCGCAGGACCGTGTTTCCTCCCCATTGATTTCAAATGTAGCTTTACTCTCACCCTCATTGCGAGTAATCTTGTATGTTAACCACTTGTCGTAGCCCTGCTGAGGCGGAACTCCTGGCGGCGCGGTCTCCATAACATTTGGAGGTACGGCAGAGCTATCGTAGGTACATTCATGGAGGTTATAACGAGCACTGTTCGTCAAGCCGCAGGTTACCTCCCTTCCCATGGCAGAAGGCAGATCCGCGATGACATTCTCAACATATTCCCTCCACCCGACATAATGCACACGCGATGAGCCGGTATCGAGATCAACGGTTTGCTGGAAGTAGATCTTGTACCGATTGGCTGCGGAGAAGGGAAAGGCGGCCAGGTTATAAATTAAAGTGGCGACAAAAATAGCTAGCAAAAATAATGGGACGTGATGTGTAACTCGATGGATGTACGGCGTTATTGGCAACAACAATAAAATGCTGAAGCATGCCGTGATCAAGTAAGGTACTAAGAGGCTCCCCCCATCGGAGCCAGTCTGAGCGACGGATGAGACTAAAAGGAGACCATTTTGGGCAATTAGGATGATGAGGAAAGGCCCAAATATTAAGAATTGTAGGATCCAGGCCCAACTCGGAAATTTTGAAGACCATAGTTGCTCGGATCCGTACGGGCCTTTTTTATCTTCCGTAAACCTTCGATCAAGTACCGCACTTGCTCGCCTGTAGGCGGCTCCAAAGGTAGTGTTACTGGCCCCTATTAAAGGCGTTGTTTCCGAAGCGGTCGGCGCATGCTCATCACTAGCTCCGTCCTCTTCAGCGTCGCCCGAGCCATCTGTATGAGGTATCGATTCGATATGCTCTACTATATGCTCCTCGCCATGGTCTGTCACGTCATGCGCCGTATGAACACGCCGTGCGAACGACATCTTCGACGGGAGTGCGAACAACTCGCACAGTGTTATTACTGTTGCGAGGAAAGTAGCCGCATGGAAGAAGACAAACGTGTACCCTGCAGCAATTCGAAAACGGTCCTCGAAGACAGTGTTGGCAACTTCAACGAGCCAAGAAATGACGAAGAGCCAGATGATAGAGTAACCTCGGTGCAAAGCACTGGGCCTTGCGAAGTTTGCGCCTGCCATGATAGTCCAAAACACGAAATAGAATAATGATAACATCATGGCCCATCTGTCCACACTGTCAGCCATAACTCTATACATTGCGCTCACAAGAGAGCACCGGTATATGTACAGATAGATATACACGACTTACACGGCATATTCACTACTATAAATAATAAGCGGGTTAATCTTGGTGACTAGGTAAGCAGACCCGATCACCAGAGCTCCTGCTACAACTAGAGCAAAGGGGAATCTGAAGATCCCTTTCCGACCGCCGAGCCTAATAGGATCAAGAACGGCTCCTTCATAAGGTGACACCGTTGATGAGAAGAAGTAATATTTCCCTTGTCGCACTATCAGGTAAGTTATTGCAGCTAGTATAATCGGTGTGGCAATGAGCAGCGTCAGTGACCATGCGAAGAATGTCCGTAGTTCGAAGACGGCGAGTGTTTTCCCAAAAAGGTCGAACCAAACACCGGAATTCCCGCGACCGCTGGAAACTTTGTTGTGATCTTGGCCGTCTCGACCTCCGATGAAAGTCTTGCCGGTATTACCCGACAGAGTTTTCATCGTGTGCAAAGAATTGCTTAGCATATGCCACAAGCTCGCCCTGGATGCGTGTTTCGCATCGTCTTGGTTCGTGTGATACCTGGCGCGAGGACGATAGAACGCCATGTCAAGTCCTCTCATGCCGTAGACGCCATTAAAGACGATGTAGTCGGTGTTGCTCCGGATTGCCCCGAGACCAAAAGCATCAGATGATACAACGGTGCCGAACGGGTTCGGACTTCCACGGTAAGCAGCAGTGACCTCAGCATCTGTAGTTCGAAAGAGGGTCGCGCGCCCTCCGGCTCCGGCTCCTTCGAGGTTTAAGAAAGTATGACAGAAAGGCATGAATGGACTGTTGCCGAAAGCTTGAGCCCCCCAAAGGAAATCTTCTTCGTTGTTGTTGAGCAGAGCAACGATGCCTCTCTGAGGTTGATTTTCGGGGCGGGAGAAGTAATCAACCATGGCCATCACGGTGATACAGCCCATTCCGTCGTCTGTGGCGCCGTAACCAGTAGACACGCTACACCAATGTCAATATCTTCCCGGAGATACGATAGGATTCGGGCACCCACGAATCATAGTGAGCGTTCAGCAAAACTCCGCCTTTACCAATCACCTTGTCTACTCTCTGGCGTGGCGAGACATCTTCCCACCAACGGCCGGGAGGATCATCCTTGCCCCGGATATAAACGACAATGTTTTTCCCTTCGAAATAGGCGGCGTTTTTAGTGTTTGGGCCCCATATAGAGTCCGATGTTGTTAGGTTAGAGACGACGTCCTCGAGAACCACGACGTCAGACTCGTCGGCCGAATTTCTTTTCCTAATCTCGTTCAATTCAAGCAAGAGCCAATTGTGAATTTCGTCATTCTCCCGGCTGTTGAAAGGGTGATAAGAGCGCGACAGTATAGTTAGGTCTTGCCATGCCTTGGTCAGATTTAAGCCGTGATAGACAGTCGCGTTACTAGGCGCGGGAACTGTCTCGTGAATGATGACTAGCGGGATGAGCAGGGCCAGGTAGGTGACAGTGGTCCAGAAGGATACAGAGAAGGGTTTGAAGGCGACGGGGTTCGACAGGGCCATGTTGACAGACGATGTATGCAAAATGAGAACCGGTCGGCCTATGAGAAGGCGAAGCAAGTTACGCGCGATGAAACAAAGAATCCAGTTGCGACAGCCGGTTGAGCTCTGGGTCTGGCTCTAGGTCTGGAGGTGGGGAAGCAAGCCTCCCAATGACGAGGGATAAAATGATAGCTGTAGGTAGCTGTACTAGGTTAGAGAGCTCGGTAGGACATGTATAGTATATTCAGTATATTCAGCTGGGCTGCAAGGATCCGGTGATTGGTCTGGGCAGAACCTGGGCAGAACCTGGGTAGGTGGGCAAAACGAGATCTTAGGTATCTTGATGAACATTTGGGGTATTGTGGTTAGGTATTGTGGTATTGTAGGTAGGATATGAAGTGACGTGGTGGTATGTACTGAGATAGGTAAGAGTTCATCGTATCTGGTCCCTTATCTCTGGGATGGAACGAAACAAATCATATCTGTCTCGGTAAATTTCCCGACTCGAATGGAATTCTGAGTCGAGGCTTCCTCCATCAAGTACCAAGTACAATTGTATCGAAGGCGAGAAGCCCAAGCCCGGTTGCCTGTTGGAGAGGCGAGATCAGTAGGGGGATGGATTTCTGGGGGGATGACGCCTAAAATTGGAGTAAGATGGGCGCTCTTGGCACCCGTGCGGGGTTCTAGTGTTAGCGTACTTTAGTGTCTCCTCTTACACTGCTACGCCTAGAACAATACCTAGGTACGTACGTTAGGACAAAGATGTACTTACTTTACCTGGGGGTGAATACAACATCATCCAAATTCTGATCTGGGGAGAATGAAAAAAAAAAGAAAATAACGTCTTATTACTATTGGTGTCACATGTCACCCTATGCCCCCATGTAGACTGCGCTCTAATGTCTCGACGCCATTTCTGCGTTTCTGCGTGTTACCAATGAATCCTGTTAGTGGTGGTGTGTCAAAGCTACCGCCATGCCTAGATAGTGATGCGATGCTCTTCAAGATGATGAAATCAGCCACAGACTCCCCTCCGCCCCCCAACGGAAGAGAGAACAGATCGAGACGGACGACTTGTATGACAAGCTTTATCACCGGGGCTGAGCATCGCTTGATAGCTACTGAAGCAAGCTGGCAGGAACAATATCTGCTAATTCCCATGAACCAATACCTACATTACCTACGCAGCTAAGGTAGTAATGGGGAACCGCGCCAGAGAGGAGCATTTAGGGGTGTTTTCTCACAGACAAGTGGAAGTCCCTGCTACGCCCGGATGCTGAAATCCGCTTGAGCTATTCCATTCATTTTGGCACGTCATTATATCAGCTTAGTGAGCCTAGATCTTCTGTACAACTACTCGCTCCGAGCAAAGCCCCATTACCAACTACATATATAGCACTTATACATCCGCCCACAGGCTCCCCCGGTTCTCGACAGCATCCCATCGTACATGCCTACCCACCTAGATCTTCCTGTTTTCACAGGTCCGCGGGGCGTACTATATCATTCCGAACCCTATTCCACCGTCTTCTACCACCCGTGTCAACGCCGCCGCAAAGTTCACTCTCCCGGAGCTTATTCACGGTAGGCCGGGCCAATGAAGCCTCGGACAGGTAAACCTTGTCCCCAGCACTACCTAGGGACAAAGGTATATCAGAAGATTTAACCTGAGGTCCCAGTGGCCGAGTTGGTACGGCCTAGCGAAGCAAAATATCATTACCCAGCGTTAACATCCTTACTCCGCATCGTTAGGCGCGGGGGTTCGATTCCCCCGTTGGTCGTTTTTATTGCCTCCTCCCTTTTTTGTTTTTGATCCTCCTCCACTTCCTGTCTTTATATATATATATATATACTCCCACCGAAACGCCCAAGCGTATTTCTTTTTGATATTCTTTCTTTTGCCCTTCAAATCACACATTAACCAGCCGTCTAGTTCTTGATGATCCAGGCGGATCTCGCCGGCTTTAAGCAGGCAGGCGAAAGGAAGCAACCCACACAACTCTACGCCGATACATCAAACTCTTGATAGAAAAGACGAGGATGGCCGGTTAGTCTGGCCACAGAATCAGCTTCCTGACTAAAGTGGCTGTATGTTAACATATCTATAATTTTCGGCCATTCACCCAGGGCCCTCCAGCTTGGATGGGCGAAGAAATCGCATGATCTCGAACTAGACTGTTCCTGCCGGGCTTCCGGGAAGGTTCGATCTTCAACTGTCCCGGGGGGGATGGAATAGGAGTATGCGAATGCATCTAGATTAGGTGTATGGGTGAGATTTGTCCCAGTCACGAGGGAGGGAGGGGCGTAGCCTATGCGATTAAATATGACTGCTTCGTGAGAACTGATGTCGCCACTCTTTTCTTTTCTTAATGTGTAACCTACCTCTACTTAGGATTTCCTCTAACCAAATCTACGACCAAAATATGCCATTGAATTAAATAGAACAAGGGACTGTCTGATTGAAATAGAATGTCTGGTGAGCTAGAAGGGGTAAAGCCGGTTGCAACCTACAGATAGATAGCTTGCCATTAAACTCGGAGTTTTAGCTCGCTTCGCCCCTCTACGCTAAACGCGAGGTTGGTATAGTATATCATTACATGGTTACACTTCTGGCAGTGAATTTCAATTCGTTTTTCCATGTTTTGTTTCCTCAATTTAGTATCTACAGGTTAGTCCTAGTTGCCTAATCGTACATCGGGGGCCTCTTATTCCCTTTGTGTTTTCGAGGAATAAACCTCAACATATAACTACGATGTGATGCGACGCCCACAGGCGTTTCCTAAATGTCAAGTCGCTTGAGTAAACGCAGTCCTTGCGGGCGCAGTTAGTGAGCAATATCGAAATGATTAGTGTGCCAAACGTCGACGGATTCGTCACCAGGTGTACAGGTTAGTATCCGGAAGTCCAGGCGGTCCAATTTGCGGCACGCTAAGCACCAGGAGGAGGTGGGGGGGGCTGGTCACTCGGAGGGGGTGGAGGAGCACCATCGGATGGCGGCGGAGGTGGAACAGCACCACCAGCGTACTGCTGGATCAAGGCATTAAGGTTGCCAGGGAGCCCCGGAGGTGCACCCAAAGGGTTTGCGGGAAGACCAGGGGGCGGCCCCATTCCCGGAGCTGCACCGCCATAGCCAGAGTAGCCGGGATAGCCGCCATAGCCTGACTGACCGTTACCCTGACTGGGTTGATGCCAAGGCGCGGCGGCGCCAGGAGCAGGAGCAGATGAGCCATTATTATTGTAATTCTGGCCACCGTAATAATCGCCTGCTTGACTATCGCCACCACGATTACCGCGGTCACGCCAAGGAGCTGTGCCTCCGCTACCGCCGCCGCCGCCACCTTCGTGGCCACGGTCGTCATTGCGGGAGCGCCAGGGAGCAGCGGCACCAGTTGGGCCACGCTGCCAAGGCTTGCTGTCGCCGTTCCCGTTATTATTGTTGTATGAACCTGGCCCTGCTTCAATGCGAGCGGGAGGTCCACCCGATCCGCCACCAAGCTCTTGCATCAATTGCTAAACGCGGGCAGTTAGTCACTGTGGTGGAAAATTTTCATTACACAATCGGTGGAAGCTTACCTCGTATTCACGGTCAACACCATCCCCTCCACCAACGCGGCCAGCAGGACGAGGACCATCATTACGCCAGCTAGCACCCTTTTGCCGATCGGGGCAATCGCGAGCCATGTGGCCTGCATTTCCACAGACACGGCAAATGATGTTGGCTGTGAAATTCTGCTTTTCTGGGCAATCATACTTTCTGTGGCCGATTTGACCACAGTTCTGGCATGCTTGGTTTTCGTCGTCGCGGAGAGTACCGTTCAACGCTGCGAGCTCACGAAGCTGGTTCCGCTTGAGTTCATTTTGTCCCTCGGGAATCGAGGCAGCCTAATGACGAGTTAGCATTTCGTACCAAGATATCACACATGGGTGGATTCATCTCATGAACTTACAGTTTCAATAACGTTGTGGATCAATTTTTTGGCCTTATTGACCTTTTCTTCGGTATCTGCCATGATCAAGCAATGGAGATCTTCCTCCTGGTTGCTTGCGTGTGCAGCATCAGACCGGCCTTTACCTTCCTTTACGGAACCCTTTCCGCGGATTGCAATCTTGGCACCGGATTCAGTTTCCATCTTCTTTAGAGTATTGCCACGAGGGCCAATAAGTAAACCGACTTTAGTAAGAAGAGCTAGTGTTAGTACGGGTCGCAAGTCAAGTACATAGGAATGTAGTTAGATGCAGCCAGGGCTTGCACGTTACGAATGGAGGTGAGACGGCACTCCTGACAAGATCCTGAACAAGAAGGGGAAAAGACATGGTTAGAAAGGTTAGAGGGTTAGCAATCTCACTGAAGTTAATTTCCGGATAATCGTTGACCGGCACGTAGACTTTCTCTTGAGTCTTGGTCGGCCGGCGATAGTCCTGTGGTGGGTGATAGTTAGGAATGGTCTTCATGGCCTTCTCAATCAGTTTATGCCGCTCGTCTTCTAGACGCTTGCGGTAACGGTATTCTCTCGTGTTAACACGGCGACCGTGATTGTCGTACTGCGGTGGGGGAGAGGGAGATCTGTATAGCGCGCGAGTTAGCAAATAAACACGATACTTCAGTTGAAGGATGCAACAGGAGCAAGTGCATTTACCTGTCACCGTCAGCAGGAACGACATCGTCAATCCTCAGTTTCTGGCTAATCTCTTCGATTCGTAGATGTAGGGTGTAGGCTTCGAGCTGTTCGCTCGTCATGTTGGCTACGATAGCGGTGGGAAGGCCCATAAGGCCGGCGGCTTTGTTCTCGGAGGCATCGCCCCATCGGTTGCGCTTTTTGCGACGGCGAGGACCGTCCGATTCGGATCCTATCGATTCACGGTTAGATTTCATCCAGTTTGGTCGAATACATCAAACAAAGAGACTCAAAGGTATGCCACTCACTAGGCTCTGGACTGCGACCGCGCTTTAGATCGCGATCGCCGTTGAAGGCACCGTCAAGACCATCTCTACTGTCTTCGTGCCTAGGCTCAATACCATCGGATTCGCCACCGAATCGACGGCGAGTTCCCAGAGGGATATTGTTAGAACCTGTAATGCCTTGGTTTCTCCACGACATAATGAAGGAAGCGACTGCTACGCAACTCTTGTAAGTAGGGTCGCGTTTCGAGTTCGCGGTAAGGATAGAATGGACGGATTAGTGTGTGAAGAAAGTTTAAAGTACAGGCTGGATTGTACTGCGCGTCGTTGCTTTGGGGCGAAAGTTTTAGGTCCAAACTTGAGAACACTTGGACCCATTTCGGTGATGCAGATCACGTGAACTACAGGGATATGCAGCGCGACTCGAACGCACAGGCTTCTGCAGGCAGGTACCTGAGCTAGTGGACGTCTCCTCCTCCCTTTAGTTGCATAACCACCAAAAAGGGAGTAGCTCAACCGTACATTCTGGCGTCGCGGGGAGGTTCTATACGGCATAATAGGGTTTACATGCTTAAAAGCCTTTGGCCCATAAATATCTGAAAAACCCATTTGCACTCGATCCAATGATTGATTTGTTTATTGAAAAATGAACAATTAATTCACGCTTGATAAGCATTATCTAACTACTGGTTAATAAATAATTAATGTCTAGTTTTCTCTAGATATGTTCAATGTTCTTGCAATGTCTAAAAAGAACAATACGTAAAAGATTGTTATTAAACCTAGGTAGGTAGGTAGCTGGGTAGTCAGGTGTGCTGAACTTGAAGCATTCCTTCAGGTTTACAAGTGCACCTCTGACAACATATACCGCCACCGAAACTAGGTATATTATGGCGATCATACCAACTTGAAACCTTTTTCGCGTAGATGAAAAATAGCCCATCATGATAGCTTTGAAGACCCCTGTAATCAATCACCTCGTCCCTCATACCCTCCCTCAGCTACGGAATTTTACCACAAGCAGCCATTTGTTTATTTTTTTGCTCCTTTCAAGTGCTAGGCATCGCTGGCACTAGCATCATCATGGTCTATTCGATCACACACATTTTGCACATAGTGTCTGACGCCTTGAAAACACTCCGATGAGACTGCCTTAAGCCCCTATATATCGATGGAGAGACGAACCATAGTCAACATGTCTTCCCTGGTAACTCACCCGGCTCTGATAGCTGAATGCTATTACATACATCTTAGGGGCGAGGTTAGAAAGTCCCGGCAAGCCATCGTATTGCCCTTTCAAAAAGTGATCCCGATGTAAATACTTCAGCAAAAGCATTGCATCTAACTCCATACCAACCATCATCGCCTGGCGGCTTCTGTCTACATGTGTTCGACATAATGCTAGCAGGGTCGCTGAAATCAAGGCTTTTTGATTTGGTTTCCGATGTAGCTTAACATGTAAGGGCCTTGGAATATTTAGCTGTACAGCTGGACACCGACCTTCATAACCCGAATTCATATGAGTGCAGTCTTTTTAGATCAACATTCCCGCAGTTTCTTCTAATGCCTTATTCAATAGTTCTGTTGCGATTGGATCTTGTGGATGTATCGCAAGTGCTTGATGCAGTACTTCGACTGCTACGTCCCACTTTCCTCCCTGCTCCATGTATATCAACCCTTTTGCGGCAAATATGGTGGCATTTTTGCCGCCCTGTCGTAGCACCTCATCGAACTGGTCCAGCGCATCGTCGTACTTCTTCCCACGTCTGTAGGCATGCGCGAGGTTTGTCCGAGCAGAGAGCCAAGCCTGCGGCTCCGCATCAATGTCTTCGGCTATCTCTAACGCCTTCAAAAATAGTGTGGCAGCATCTTGCGGTCGATCTTGATGATAGTATACGATTCCCATCTCATTCAGCAGTAAAGGATCCGTCTTGCAAAGGCCATAGGCAGTTTTCAGAAATTCGTCGGCAAGTGTCATATTATTCAAGGCATGATTTTGCATTCCTAAGAACACCTGAGGCAGGTGCGTGCCCATGAACAGCCGAGCGGCTGTTGAGTATGCTGATATGGCTTGATCGTGCTCACCCTCGGCCGCGAAGGTATGGGCAAAGCCGATCCAAGCTGGACCAAAGTGTGCGTCCATCATGCTAGCTTTGCTAAAATAGCGTCGTGCTTCAGCAATCTTATCAATCGCAAAGTAATAAATCCCCACAGCAAGCCAAGCACAGGGCTCCTCAGGGTGGTTGTCAGCAAGGTCGTGGGCTATCAAGAATAAGGCATTCTTCATCCTGAGTTCAAACAAGCAAGCAAGGTGTAACGGGTATATGCTAAAGTTGTATTTGTCCTCTTCGAGAACAGCTTCCGTTATAGCTAAGGCATCCTTGTATCTACACTGAGTGTATAGAAGATCCGCTCGGGCTAGCAAGAGATCTGGATTCGAGGAGAGATTATAGTGGGTCGACAAGGTCTCACAAGCAGTGGTAAATGATTCGGGGTTCCGGTATTTCGAAAGCCGCGTGGTGTAAAGCATTTTGGTGAACTCGGCAGCTTCTTGCGAGGAATCAGGATCTCCAGGGACCAATATGGCGTCGAAATTGAGAGATTCCAGGAATTGCCATTCTTCATCTGGCGACATCAAAGAGTTCTTCATCAACTGTTGGAAGGCCTCAAAACATTGCACATCGATTCGAACCGCGTCCTTATAGCACTCTTTGGCGCGATCGAAGGCATTCTGCTTAGCATAGCAAATACCCCTTAGATAGCACATGGCGGCCCCAAACCGCCTGTTCGCCGTTTCCTCATCGGATGGCTCGTCCCGCCTATCTTGGGCTCTGGACATGCCACGCCCTACGCCGGCCGCAGAGCGACCATTGGTGTGGTGTGTTCTACGTTTAGTCGTGGGATTTAATAGGAGATGTGTTGGTTTTGCCTCCCCAAGCACTGTTAGAGCCTCATCATAGCGAGACTGCTTGATGAAGCAGTGAGCAGCTAAGTACTGGCATGACGGATTCCGAGCAATGAGATCCTGTTTCGAGAGGAATGCCTGTGCCCTGGTGTAGTTACCGGTGGCAAAGTGCACTTGAGCTAGCCAAAAGGCATCATTATCATCGTCTATACACCAGGGTTAGCATCCCACAAACGCTCAACAGTAGACAGATAGCGTAAAGCATACTAGTGAGGGCTAACAGCTTATCTCCGATGAAGATGGCTGATTCATATTGAGCTTTGTTTAGGGCATCTTGCCTCCATTCGCGAAGGAAACTCTCCATGATGGTGCAGACATGGGCTTTGAGGAAGGTCGAGTGTTTACAGTGGTTCACGCCGTTCGTTATGCGGGGCGCGGGGCTCGAGACGCGTTCCCGTCTCCGGGAGCAGCTTAGGTAGGTACCTATCTACCTCTAGGTACCTGCTCCCCTAAGGGATTATACCCGGCTACCACCTACCTACCTAATCTACTTACCTAGGTAGGTAATCTAGGTACCTACAGGTACAGGAGGCTCGATAGAGTACATGTAGGTAGCACTTACAAGGTAAACGTCAA
The DNA here is from genome assembly GCA_002003505.1 of Xylariales sp. No.14919. NCBI lineage: Eukaryota > Fungi > Ascomycota > Sordariomycetes > Xylariales > Xylariales sp. No.14919. The sequence goes on along the minus strand of BDMC01000084.1, from coordinate 87,417 downwards.
TGCAGTAGGCAAAATCGAAACTGTCAGCTACACATGACCCTGTTTGCAGTCGAACCGTAACGCAATATCAATCAAATTAGCTTTATCGGACATGCATGTTTTGATTTTCGTGAAGTCAGCGTGAGCAGGCGAGCTTTTCTTGGAATTATCGATACCTAAGGTAGATGACAGGGTACCTAATTAAACGTAAAAACACGCATGCATATATCAGAGGTAATATCTCTAGCCCAACGTATGCAATAAATAAAAAGAGTCAACTTTCTAACCAGCACAGAGTACATACCAGGTAGGGAAAGTATATGCATTGAGCTGCCTTCTCGAATTGAAGCTAAATAATGATATAGCTATAGGTAGCTGACAGAGGGCTTTAAATGTGTCCACTCCTTGTCTTTTTCTGTCGTCGTCGTCGACTTGCTTGATGGCTGTCCCTTATTTCCTTCAGCAGCTTAGCTCTTAGCTATAGGAGATATCTGTTTGCATTCGAGTCAGTATCGTCCAGAGGCCCACGCCCCGAATGTCGCCACAGAGATACGATCCTATTGTCTTGCATTCCTACGCCCACTAACGGCTTCGTCAAGCTGTTTGGCATCTTGCCTCTGTGTTCCAGTTTCCCAACGTCCAGGGATTTGTCGCCATGCAATAAAAGAGTACAATACTTCAGGCCCTTGAAATTCTGCGTCTATTGTGGAAGCCCCAGCCAGCTATTTGAGATATAAGTACGCAAATCGGTAAGAGTCAGCTCCTTGATGTTATCAAGTGCTACCCGACGAACTTCACAGTCTCGAAAAAACGCTAGAGTGCTATTTTAAATTGCCAGGATCTGTGTACGGCTCATACAGATTGATTTTCCTCTAAAAAAGGCTTCTCTGCCCACCTTGCGCACGCGGTGGCTTATCGAGTTGATGAGGATCCAGTCACCAACATGGACCGTTTGCATGTTTGATTTATTCTCTTCGCTCGATACCTAGCTCGGAATAAACATCTAACTTGAGAAAGAGGTCCGGCCTAGCGACCCCTAGTTATGTCCGATGCTTCGCCCTTTGGTGCCTTCATCTTCAAAATCTGGGGAGGACGTCAGGCTGTTGTTAATTACAAAAATCGTGCTACGTGCTATAACGAACTCGAGGATTGTTTGGAGGTGATCCGGCAGCCTCTCGAAGGACAGCGTCTGTCTATGGAAGGGTGTAAGGCAGGCATAAAATACGGCATGTCATCGTATGCTTAACGGGAAACTGGTAATAAGCGTATGTTGATGGGTATGAAACAGAAAACAAAACGTAGACCGACTGAGCTAAAGATATTGTATTCAAAATGTCTGGCTTCGGAGTTTCCCATTGTTACTACTTCAAAGTAATCAATAAGGTAGCTTAGTAAACTTTGAGGTAGCTCTCACCCATTTAAACTGCCTCGGGTCGTTGAATATTTCCTTCAGGGGTTCTGACGGGTACCGGCACGCCCGGCTCCCCGGGAGGATCGCGGCCTGGCGTCGACGAATATGAGCAAGGCGTTATCGAGTCACTGGTGCGGACGTTCAAATCCGGGAAACCGTCGAAATATCCTATCCAAACTACCATACTAATTCCCATCAAAGCACACCAATGGGTTTCACCTCAATAGGAAGGCCGGTAATAGTAATTAGGTAGCAGCGTCCATTCTAGTAGCGGGCGACATCGTCCCTAAGGTAGCTCGTGGTATCTAGTCGCGAAGCTTCCGAACGTAAAAGCTGGAGGTGAGAACCCTTGCCTCTTTAATTTCAACATTTTCTCGTCCATGTGACTAAAAAAGAACGTTCTCCTAGAGGCGTACTTAGAAGCTAAAGCGGATGCATGCTATTGTAGGTACGTCTTCATGTTTTATACTGACGAAGCTGGGTCTCCTAACGAAGTAATCGAGGTCTACGTACGGAGTAGAATGGAATGCCCTGCTATCTTGCGCTGCTTAAATTGTGATGACCAAAGACTAGGTAGCTTGTTCGTTATAATCTCATGGTGTTTAATAAGATAAGTGGCACTTCAATATGTCCCCTTTCGCTTTACTTTCACATAATCACTTCAACTAATATTCCAATTCACTCTAGAAATAACGGGCACACGTCAATCCCAACGCATCCCGATCGAGGAACTACGAATCCGCCCGGTCATAAGATATCAGATCGAGACAGGATTCGTCCCATATTTAAAACGTCCGCCAAAACGTAGCCAAGAACGCCGAGACCTTCTCGCTCATCGACCGTCTCTTGGCAGGTAGTATCTAACCGATGCGACCGCAAGGCTTGCCGAAAAACTACGTAGGTATTTATTATTAGAGTAAAAAAACTTTGCCGCACACTAGAGCACGTAAATCTGCATGTTGGCGGCATGAAATGACGGGTTGGCAAAAGACCACGGAAGCGACTTTTGTTTCCCTCATCATTAATGGCGGATAACTGTGTATCCGCCTACCAACGGATAATATGAAATGAAATCGCGACATCGTCGGTAAAGTGGTAAATAATGCGACTGCACATGTGTTCCCTGGACGCGTAATGTATAAATTGCGAGACGTACAGAACATTTCCCTTCTTATCTGGCTGTCTCCTCTCCTATAGTGTGTGCTGGGGCCGAATGACGTGCGCCGAGACAGCCGGTCTGACGGATCACCAGGGAATGTTTCCCCCGTCTGCCTTGACGACGGCCCGTTTAGCCCAATCAATCGACGGGATCAGACTGTTGGATCGGCACCCGATAGCGGTTGTCTAGAGCTCGGGGGCGAAGCATAAAAGATGACCTTGCCGAGTTCCGACCTGGCTCTATCTATAATTTGCCAAGGGAGGGCTGAGGAGAGGAGCCGATGACACGCATAATGATTTCTTATAAGGCTTTCCCTAGCCTCGTGCTGGCTTGGAATGACGGTGCTTGTTGACTGATTCAACAATGAGGAACCGTCAATATGATATCCCCCGGCTGGCCGAAGGTACTGACAGTACTCACATTGATCCTCGCTTTGATCGGTAAGTCTCTCACTGTTGTCGTATGGGCTTCTCTCAACGGTTAACTGTCGGCTGGGTAGGTGTTTTCACGTATAATGTTGTCAGTTACGAACAAAATCAGCGTCGGCTCGCCCAGTTGGCAGACGACTATCGGAACAGTGATGATGATAGCCCCGTCGCAGAGAATATACCCCTTCGTCTGATGTTCATCGGTGCTTCGATAACACGAGGAGAAACATCCACGGGCGATCGGGGTTATAGGAAGTACATTCGCGAAACGCTTATGTCCTATGGAAACGCGGTAAACTGCGTCGGGTTCAACCGGTTCGGTGATTGGGATGATAATGATGTCGAAGGATGGGGTGCCTATCGGATCCGAACGATTACCAAGAATGCCGCACAATCCATACCGGCGCTTCAACCCAACCTAATCCTCACGCAAGTGGGCACTAGCGACTGTTTCCAGGAGGACGATACCGGCAATATCGGCCAGCGGATGCGGCTGCTAGCGGACACCATGCTGGAGGCAGAGCCCCGAGCAACGGTGATCCTGTCGACCCTACCCACGACACCGGACCCAGACTACGAACAATGCATCCTCAGCGCCAACAACCAAATCCGCAAAGTGGCCGACGATCTAGTGCGCGAAAACAGGACGGTCGCTCTAGCCGAAATGCATTACAATCAGGGACTACCCGGCCGCCCGAAGCCGGAGGATATCGGGCCTGACAAGATTCACCCCACCGACGAGGGCTACATCATGATGGGTAACGCCTTTCTGGAGGTGATTAGGGAAATCGAAGATAAAGGATTCCTGCAACGGGCTGCGAACAACAGCATCCCGGACAACGGCGACGACGGGCGGGAGGTGGAAGACCAGATAAAAGAAAAGACGGAGGCGGAACATCCTATAGACAAGAACTCAAGAAGAGCAGCCCGGAAGGCGATATGACCCGGTGATCATATGTCTCAACCTATGGGTCTCGTAACACGCCCATTTGCTATCGCAAACTCAACGTCCAATCGAGTTCGGCGGAGCACTTTGAGGAGATACTTTGGGAGTGGAACTGAGAGCGAGAGGGGAATACACGCCGGCCATTATATAGACGCCTAGCCAGCCATGCAACGAATATTAATGTTAGAATATAAATCACGATTTCTCGATTCCAGAACCATATGTGCCGGCTTCCATGGTTGGGGATGCCTCAAATACTTTCTGCCGTACTGAAGTATCGATATAGACTTCAACATCCAATCGTCCCCGCGACCTTCAGATTAGCTCTTGACGATGGTTGTCCGCTTCGAGATATCCGCCATCAGGATCTAAGCGATGGTAAGCCGAACTACGGCAAACAGACGACGCTGCGAATCGATATTTGCATGTTTGACCTACTCGGTGCACATTAGCAATCTGGCTGGTCTACTCATTGGGGATAGGCGAACTCTTTACTCTTGAGCATCCAAGCCGGCAAGAGCATCGCCATCTGTCTCTTCACACGATGTAATCCCAAAATCTATGAATATCAGAAGTTCGCTTATCGTTAACAACAGACTCCCGTATCGAACGGCGCATCTCATTACTTGTAGGTACTCTAGGTAGACAAGCATCTAGACATCTATCTATTCAGTTGGAAGATTCGTTTTTCTCCTCCAGATTCGCCAAAATCGGAACCCGAGGAGAAAAGAATAAAAGAAAAAAAGGGGGGAAAACCCTCCATCGCATTCCTTTATTTCTGGAATCACCACATCCCCGTATACGAGAGGAGGAAAAGAAACAAGGAGAAAAAAGTAATAAACACCTGATAATGCACACTTGGATGGGAAGAGACCGAGACCGCAACTGGTAGCGGACACTAGCATGGCCGTCCCATCTCATCCTGAAACCAAATTAGACCGGACAAAACACCTCATTCGCAGGACCCAGCGTCACACGCGAGATAGAGCACCAAAACCCTCCCAAAACGCCCTTCATAAGCAATGATAGAACATCGTAATCTGACAATTGGAACACATGTGGTTGCGATACCCCATGGCTGACTCCCCTGTAACGTACATGTTGTACATAATTTTTTTTGACTTGAATGGAAAAAACATTTGAGTCAATCTTAAGAATCCCATAGGCGTTTGGCTACGCGCTGTAAAGTATATCCCTAGGCATGAAATAATGATGTATGAGCTGAACTGTTCATGCACCAGGCCAACGTAGACGTAAGCCGTCAATCCATCGACTATAGAGGACGTCGGAAAGCTGCTTGCAATGTTCCATACCGGGTTGAGGCTCACGTCCGGGGAACTTAGCTTGCAGCGCTGCCTTCTCAGCATCTCGGTCTTGCTTGGTAGCCTTGTCGGGGCTGCCAGCGCCGGTATTCAACAGAGCAGCACTCTGACGCCTTCTATGGCTCTTCAGGTGCGGATTATTGGCGGCGAGAACAAGCTTCGTCGGGCTCGGAGGCGGGTTGGCCGGTGCATTCTTAATGATCACCGTTCCATGTGGCTTTTCCGAGTCGACTGGCTCCTTTGGAGAATCTGGGGTATTCAGGAATGCATGGAATAGTTTGTTATCCTGCGCCATGCTAGAGTTTAAGTTGCGGAAAAGGTGGTACGCTCCCTCGGGGTCAACAGCATCAAGCGCGGCAAAGGCATCGGAAAGCTTTGCTAAAGCTTCTCTCTTGGCTAAGCTGGATGTCTGTGCGTGAAGTTCTGCGAGAGTGGGATCCAGGGCTTTCGAGTACAAGCGCCGACCCAATATGGCCTCTTTGCTAGTTACCTCGACCGCATTGGGATGCTTATTCTCATCCGCGATGTCGTCAAAGGGATTAGGAGAAGAAGCACGCCCGGAATTGGAACCGTCAGACGGCACTCTTCGAAACAAGCGTTGTGAGGAGCCCGAGTTACCAAATGACATGTCCGGTTGCAGCGGACGTCGCAAGGCCGGAGCAGGTGGGCCACGTACGGACCTAGCACTAGCTCCGGACGGCTGCCTTAAAACGGTAGATTTGCGCATAGTTGGAGGCGCTGGAGAAGTTGGCTGCAAGGGTGCGTCCTTGATGTCCATTCGTCGCAGTGCCTCTTCAGTAGAGAAGATGGATGATGGTTTCCGTGATCTAACGGTTGTTTTCCGAGGCACAACCGATCTCACCGTGTCAAATACCCACTCATCCTGTTCAGTTTTAGGGGAAAGGTCTTGCAGTGTTTCCTGATAGAAGGGTCGGTTCCTCTTTTTGGTCTTAGTCGCCTCGTAGGTCCGTCTCCTCTCAATCAGTTCTTGCAAGGCCTCACTCTTGCCAGAAGATTTGACGAATCGGTGTCTTAAAAGCTCTTTGGCTGAAGGCCTGCGGTCTGGGTCCTTCATAAGACATTGGGTGATGAAATCTTTAAATTCCTTGGAAAAATTGCCTTCGAGCCTCGGCGAAGGGTTCTTCGGAATATGGAACAGAGCTTTCATAGGATGTAGGCTCGCATGAGGAGGCTCTCCGTTTGCCATTTCTAGGGCCGTGATGCCCAATGACCAAATGTCTGCCTTGAAATCATAGCCAGACTGCTGAATTACCTCTGGTGCCATCCAGAAAGGGGTGCCAACGAATGTGTTGCGCTGGGACTTGATGTTGGTGAGCTGAGCAGCTACACCAAAGTCAGCCAACTTAACTTTCCCGGACTCTGACAGCAGGACATTCGCGGCTTTTATGTCTCGGTGAATCTTCCCTTCAGCGTGGAGGTACTCAAGACCACGGAGGAGTTCGCGACATATAATGGCAATATGCTGTTCGCTGAAACAACAGGGATCAGGCTTCAGCTGCAAAGAACATTAATATCAGAAAGGGGAGCACAGAAATTACTTCAGGGGGATAATACCAGGTCGAGACATGATCCACCACCCAGGTACTCCATGACAATCCATAGCTTACTCCCGCGTAGAAAGCTCGCCTTGTATTGTGTGACGTAAGAGCTAGCGCATGTGCTCAGAACAGATATCTCTGCTTGGATATCTTGAATATCATCATCAGTCGATTCGAGATCGATCTAAATGGGCCTCCGTCAGTTTGGAGCAGTTGCTTGGGGTACCCTCGAATGGGTAGCGGACTGTAATGACTAACATGTTTGATGGCGACGACCTCTCCAGTCACTTTTTCGATGCCTTTATATACTACACCAAAACTACCGCCTAAATCCGTTGGAAAAGAGTAAGCATTCCGCCCTTCATGAGTGCCAAGCTCAGTACGTATTGCAACGGAGGGTTACTCACGGCCCAGTTCCTCAAGGACCTGGTAGTGGCCAGCAATTGCCTCGTCCGCCATGTTGCTAAGAATTCGTGATTATGATGATACTACAATGATGCGCGCGATCAATCGAACCAGGCGACGGAACCAAGCGACGGAACCAAGCGACACAATTCAGGCCAGAGCTTGGTGGTTGCCGGAGCTAGCCAGGCGCTGAGCAGCGCGGTAACAACTGCACGCGTGCACCAAGATGCGCGCCGATGCCTATCTAGATCCGAGACGACAATTATACTTGGTGAAACAATACGGCTGTGCGGCAACGAATTGAGAAGTAGGGGGGATTCTAGGTACGCGGAATTGATTAATAGCGACGGACGGGTAACGAAAATGAGACTCTAAGGTAGTGTGCGCCCCGAGGTTCTTTGACAACAGAACAGGGCAAACCGCGAAATCGATGCGGCGAGCCTATGTGGTTGTCGGGGGACTGCTGTCGGGGGGTGCTGTCGGGGGGGAACAGAGGGGAAAGACAGAGGGCCCCCCGGGGAGAGGAGAGCCTAGCGTAGGGCCAACGACCCAACAACAACAATTTACCTGTCTAGGTGTAGCGTGTTTTCCCGATTCAGAAGTCGTCTACGCCTTTAGACCAATAGTGTTGCTGGGCTGTCCTGGGCTGTCCTGGGCTGTACGACTGCCGTAATTACTCCTTATTATTAGCAACTACTAAGCCTTTTCTCTTGCGACGGCTCGGGAAGATCTGGTGCTGCGAATCGATGGGGCTTCTCATGATGTATGTGAGGTATACATATAGGTGTGTGACTGGTTCTGTGTGCGTCTGGGGGCCGCCGAGAGACGAGGGAGAGAGGGAAGTCCGCAAAGGTGCATGCGACGGGTTGCCTTTCCTAGATAAACCAATACGGGTTGAGACCTAGACACCGATAGTCGTACCGTAGAACTGTCTCGTCTCACTGCACATGTTTACACATGCCTACATAGTACGCATGCCAGCTGGCTAATGCATCAACCTGCGAATGCGTGCAAATGCCTGCGAATGCCCGCAAGCGCATCGTGAATGGCAGATTACCTTGTTGCGGTTGGTTGGGTGATGTGGGTTTTCTCCCTATCCGTCGACATGATGTGTCTAGCGGCTTTACAGGGCCAGTGAGGGCGCCTATACTGCCTAAGCGGTACTGGGCCCCCCTGGCAACAATACCTAGGTAGCTTTACTATAGGTTCGAACATGTACACGACAATTGGTAGCGAGACTACGCACACCGTCTACTCTTACAAAAATTCTAGTTCGTTTTGCAATTTCGTATGACCTTTTTTCCTTTCCTCCTTTTACTCCTTTTTTTTTTTTGGCTCGTAAATTAAAAGGACGCATCGTAACGTACCTCGGTAATCGAGAGTGAAGTCGGACAGAGAGGACTCTAGTATAAAAGCCTGTGGAGTAGCCAGACCTCAATCGGTCGGTGATTGGCTGCTTTTACGAAACGGCAGACCCACGTTCAGCTGTGCGGTCAGTACGGTTACTGGGCAACGGTGAGCAGCACCCCTCTGTTTGGAAAGGTACGAAGTGACATAGCGCCGCGAAGTCTCGCAAACTCCCCTCTACCCCATGTACTGTCCATGCTCCGCGCATCTTTACTGGCAGTTAGCTAGGTAGATAGCTCATGGGGCCAAACCCTGTTCCTGTCCTTGTTCCTGTCCTTGTCCTGTCCGCCGCCGCTGAACGCATCGCATCCATGGAGCTGACAGCAAGCTAGCGTACGCACCGCATCTCGAGTATCTACCTACATATGCTTAATTTTGCTTCCAGGCCAATTCCTCTATCATAACTGCGTCTGTTATTTCTCCTGGGAAACCATAATATCGCGGCATATTACCTATCACCACGCTCCACAGGTCTGCTGCCTAGCTGTTTCTCTCCCCCTCCAGCTGTCTCTCACCGCCCTCTGTCGTCTTGTTGTCTATTCCATTCGAAGATCACAAAGCTGCAAGATCTGTTGTCCTACCGGATGACGAAGCTGCATCATTCATAGCTAGCGCTTAGCATCTCTGGCACATAGTCCACGATCGACCCCGATTTTGCGCTTCGAAGTGGGAAGTCGAACGTGACGACACCTGTTGCGCTTGGACTCATCGCCCGCGCATAAACGCCGTGCGCAATGGTCCCAGCACCACCGCCCTTGCCCACACGGTTTCCGTGCTGGTGCAGAGCAGTCTATTCATGGGGAGGAGAGGTCAGTATCTCTGCATATAATTAAAGGGTACTATGCTAACGGGATGTGTGTGATAGTCGTCGCGAGACCTGGGATTTATCGAAGGGGACTTGATCGAATGTCTGAATGCAGGCGACGGCTCTTGGTGGACGGGGAGGTTACGGCGCAACAAGACCGTCGGCGTCTTCCCATCTAATTTCGTCGAGGTGTTACCTGATAGTTTTCGCCCCATCAGCAGATCAATAAGTCCGTTAACCTCGAGCAACACGCCGAGCCCGACCAGCAGCCTACAGAAAACAAAGTCGAAGCCTTTTCGCAAACCATTCGAAGCATATGCAAAGGCCCCTCATTACACAACAGCAAAACAACCCGAAATAATACGGCAGCCTTCCTTTACACCGCCTAGAAAAAACTCTGTTACTTCGCCGCCAAGGAAAAACTCTACTACTTCGTTTCGAAAGAGTCTGCATAGAAAGCCTGGCCATGCTCCTACGCCTCCGGAGACACGGGAGTATATCCCGAGGGCTCCTTCACCGGCACCTCCTCACCATGCATACCAGCGCGCTGCGTCACCGGCGCCTCCCGTTAGTCCCTATCACGCTCAAATCGCGTCGCCGGCGGTTCCTATCAGTCCTTATCGCACTCGAATTGCCTCCCCAGCACCTCCTATTAGTTCCTATCATGCCCGAGCTCCCTCTCCAGCTCCGCCGCCCATGTCCGATTATGATCATAGAGCCCCTTCGCCGGGGCCTATAGTAGGTTCTTATCATTCTCGAGCTCCCTCTCCAGCCCCACCACATATCTCTAGCTACAGCCAGAGAACTCCTTCGCCCGCTCCACCACAAGTGCCTAGCCATCACCATAGAGCACCCTCGCCCGCACCACCGCCCATGCAGCACTATGAAGATCGAACTCCGTCACCCGCACCTTCACCGTCGCATACATACGATTCACGGGCACCGTCTCCCGCCCCTTCATTTAATTTTAAGCCCTATCGACCAGGAGCAGAGCGCGAGTCACCACCACCACCCGCTCCCCCTCCACACCGTAGCCTTATTACTCTTACCAGAGGAAATTCGAACGCATCCTATGATGATAGATCTCATCAGCAAGGATACCTTACGCCGCGCGCAGCTTCGCCGGTACCACCATCTCCTGTAGGTGCAGGATTCACACCTTCACCGCTACGTGAGGCTATGGATGGTGTAATTGAACAATTGGATGCATTGGGCGTGCCGCGGCAGAGCGGGTCTCCTGAGCCTTCTTTCGATCCATGGTCTCCAGAGTCCTTTGATCTAGTCCATCACCGATCCCGAAGGAAGCAGCTAAGGCCTCAGACGTCGATGGGTCTTGCGCACCAGGATTCCGGCTATGAGTCGTATGGCGGTGGTGAGTCCTCGCGGGAGAACACGGTTCACAATACGCAGAAAGATGAGAATCCGCTTCCTCAGCTGGATAATTATGTAGATCGGATGGAGAACCGGTTCCGAAAGATGCACCAACATAGCTCCAGCATGAGTGCTCTCGGGCGCGACGCAGATCCACCACCTCCTCCGCCACTCAAAAGTCACCAGATAAGCCGACCAAAATCATCGATGGGTGATGGCAAAGAGCGCAGTCTGCGAAAACAGAAGTCATCTTACGAGGTTGGGCTTATCGGCAGAACAGCGACTACGAAGACGAACTCAACAAACGCTTCGACCGGTAATCAGAGTAGCACGACGACTACTAGCACAAACACGGAAAGTACAAGCCGTAGTCTAATGAGCGGTGTCTCTGCCGGAGGAATAAGTTCTACAAGTGCAGGCAGCTTGGCTAGGAAGAATCGCCATCGGGCGAGAAGCGTCTTGGACTTCAGGGATGGCGATGAAGATTGGGACCCGAATCGGCCTACAACACCATTCACCGGTGTCTCTTACCACCCAAGTCACTCTACATCAGCGTTGAGGCCCAAATCACAAGTCGGCTTTAATGAAGCAGGCATTGCTGCGGTCGGGGGTCTGGTGCAGCCAGTGGAAATGAAGCCGAAAAAGGCGAATTTCATCAAAAGAATATTGGATGCCACAAGAACCGGCGTCGCTTCTGGTCGGAGTAGTATAGCGACTGGTTCCGCATCATTACAATCATCTCCTACTAAGCGCTCGGGGCCTGACGGTATCACAGCTATTGCGGGTGGTCTTAGCACGACAAACTTGGGCCGAGATGCCGCTCGCGATATGGGCCTTGACAGTGGCGTGGATTGGGTCCAGGTCCGGCGCGATGTGAATAGGTCTAACACTTTGAGCAAGAATGAACGCAGCGAGCGACGTGACCGTTGCCAGATGATGGACTATCCCGCGATAGACCCTGTCGATGAACTTTATGAGAGTATCGAAGGGGACGAGGGCGCAGATGGACACCCAGTTCGGGAGCCCATAAACTACCAAGGCTTAAATCTTAGTCAAGTCGACAAGAACTCACGGTTCATCAGCAACTTACCGCCCATGACGACCGCAGTAACCCTCGCCACAACCTATGTTTGTCGCCCATATAGAAGCGATGTACAGCGCCTTCGTGCTATTTTCGTCTGGGTTGCGGAACAAGTTAATTGGGAAGAAGATTTTGAAGGTGAAGTTGATACACGGCGCGTTATACAGACCCGGCGAGCATGCGCCGAGGAGTACGCTGTTCTAGTGCATGAGATGTGTGCCGCTGTTGGCATTCACTCTGAGATAGTTCGGGGCTACCTTAAGACACCCGGTGAAGTGCCTGAAACTAGTATTATGCCCCGACCAAATCACTGGTGGAACGCCGTGCTAGTCGATGACGAATGGCGTATCATGGATTGCTGTCTTGCGAGCCCTTCTAACCCTCGTCGTGGTCTCTATTCAGACGCCGGCAGCGGAACTGCCGAGTTTTGGTGGTTTCTAACTAGACCTACAGAGCTTTGCTGGACACATATTCCCGAGCACCACGCGCAACAGCATATCTGTCCACCTGTTGCCTACGAGACCCTGCTGAATTTGCCCGGTGCTTGCCCGCCCTATTTCAGAAACGCCATCGCCATGGTCGACTTCAATACGTCGCTCATTCGAATTGAGGACCTGGAAATGCTGCATCTAAAATTCAACGTGCCGGAGGATGTTGAGGTGGCTGCAGAAGTTGAGGTTCGAGCCTATTCCCGTGATTCAGACGGAGATTTCTTCGAAAGTGGCGATGTGGTCAAAAAGCGAGCTCTAGCCCAAGCAGAATGGTACAATGGTGTAAAACGTTACACGGTAAAAGCACTCCTACCAGGAGATGAAGGCACAGGCATCTTAAAGGTTTATGCTGGCAAGAGAGGCCTTATGCATAGCATCAAGGATATCCCACACCCTCTCGCCTTCGCCCTTCCAATCATTCACACCGGCGAGAATCCGCCTTACGAGTTCGTGACACGTCACCCGACGCCTCACGCTCAGCGTCACGACATATATGTTGTGCAGCCACAGTGCCAGCGCCTGGCTTTGAACAATACGTTTGTCTTCGCCATACGGCAACACCCCTCGAGCCCGGGCAACGGCAGCGGGTCTAGCAACCCCGGCGGCATGAGCCCAATTCCCTTCGCACGGCCAGCTAGCGCTATGAGCATGACCAGTAGTGCTGCAGCATCGGCCCCTAGTTCAGCGACTGGAAGCATCGCAGGCAAAAAACCGGCCAAATTGGCAATCCAAACCCCGGGCGGCAAGATTCTGAGGCTCATGAGAAAAGAGGAGCGAAGGGGGATCGGAGTCGGAGGACGCAGCTTCGGCGAAGACGAGGTGAGCGATGGAGGCACGTGGGAGACGATCATCAAATGCTCGGAGCGCGGCGTCTGGCGCGGCCTCGTGCTTGCGGACCGCACCGCCCGATGGTGTGTTTTCGCAGAGTGGGTGTGTGTGGGTTGAGCTGTCTTGCGCCGACGTGAGATTTTCAGTAGTGCCTTGAGCACGCCTCTTTGGCTCGGCACCCGACTGGTTTCGGTGATGATTTGATATGGGAGCGAGAATTGTGTATCTCGTGCATTTTGCTCGGCGTTCCTGGTGGCCAAACTTGGGATTCTCTGATTTATATCCAAATGGCGTTTCTAATTCTCATGAGGGCACCGTAGGGTACGTCATATTAAGGCTCTTGCTAGCATGTTCGGAGTTTGAACGCGACTCGATGTACACATAACTGTAGTGCTGCGGCACAATGCTCATGAGTGAGACCCTCTATCTTAGTTGACTGCTCTTCTTTCTTTCTCCCACGACCACACACGCTTGTATCGCCTCTTAGTTGTAGCACTGTAGAACTAAACAAACGACTCACCTAGTTAATTTCTGGTAGGGTTACCTAGTATATGTTTGTAATGCAAGATGAATAGAAAACGTATCCCGATGACTCGTCTATACGATTACATACTACCCCCCCGGTGCTTTCTACGTGATGATCAAGTCAGTTTCCTACTGCCCTTTTGGATTGCCTGCGCCCCCGTGCAAAGTCAAGTGCTCTCGCAGAGACAACTGATCTTTCCTCCACTCACGCGTGGCCGGGCGATTCTACGCACCTGCCGTGACCGTCTACAACAAATCTCAAACGAGCCTCGAAACTTTGATTTTACTCGGGATATATTTCCGCGACTCGTGCTGCCACCCGGGCACCAAAAGTCGTTCATATATATCGATCCTATTATCAAAACCTAACATACCTCTCCACGCACGCATTCCCTATTCCCTACGAATCAAGCATTAATCTAATCCAGATTGTTTAGCGTTGAGACTCGGAGAAATCAGGTACTGCCATGTTCCATTCGCGCAGCATTGACAACCATAGCACTACCAGACCCAGCAAGTCGAGCTCCCAATGTCCGGTCGTGCCGTCGTCGTCGTCGCGGGTTCGGCCGATCTAGCCCGGGTCGAGGCCCCCGTCACCATCAAGGCCTACCTCATGTGCGCCTTCTCCGCCTTCGGCGGCATCTTCTTCGGCTACGATAGCGGGTACATCAACGGCGTCATGGCCATGCCGTTCTTCATCGAGCAGATCGAGGGCCCTGGCGCTACTAGTCTGACCGGGCCTTCCAAGGCCATCATCACGTCGGTTCTATCGCTCGGCACCTTCGTTGGTGGGTTCTTCCTGCTTCTTGTTCCCCCCGTTCCTGTGTCTCGTTATCATGTGCTGATGGTGCGCTCTCAAGGGGCTCTGGCGGCTGGCGACTTTGCCGACGCAGTCGGCCGGCGATCTACGATCCTCGGAAGCTGCGCGGTTTTCCTCGTAGGAGTCATTCTACAGGTAGCTTCCGCCGGCCTGCCTCTTCTTGTCATCGGCCGTGTCATCGCCGGCCTAGGTGTTGGAGGCGTGAGCGCGATACTCGTCCTCTACATGTCTGAAATCGCGCCTCGCAAAGTTCGCGGGGCTATCGTGTCGGGCTACCAGTTCTGTATCACCGTTGGTAAGCCTCCTCATCGCTATCCCTCTTCAATGAGTCTGGTCCTCCCTAACTTTCCTCTCTCCGCAAGGCCTATTGCTCGCTTCCGCGATCGACTACGCCACCCAGAGCCGCCACGACAGCAGCTCCTACCGGATCCCCATCTCCATCCAGATGATATGGGCCCTAGTTCTTTTCATCGGTCTGTCTTTCCTCCCCGAGTCGCCGAGGTTCTACGTCCGCAAAGGAGAACTCGAGCGCGCCGCTGATTCCTTGGCTCGACTCCGCGGCCAAGATGCCACGAGCGATTTCATCAAGAACGAGCTTGCGGAAATCGTGGCTAACCATGAGCACGAGCGTTCACTTGTTCCCGCCAATGGTTACTGGAGCACTTGGCGCATTTGCGGTCGCGGCTCGTTGAAGGACGGGTCCAGTAATCTTCGACGAACGATCCTCGGAACTTCCCTTCAGATGATGTCCCAGTGGACTGGAGTCAACTTCGTCTTCTACTTTGGCACAACTTTGGTACGTAGAAGCGGCTCGCGTTACGACCTGCTGTGATCATGTCGTCCTCAAGGGGATAGACCATGGAAAGCTAACTCTTCATAGTAGGTCCCAAAACATTGATTCTAGATATGTTTATTCTATTTGCCGTCACTCTCAGGCGACGGTCTTTGCAAAAGGTACGCCCTAGAGAATAGAAGCTCAAGCTAATACAAAAGCAGTTTCCAAGACCTAGGAACTATCCAAGACCCATTCCTAATCTCTCTCATCACAACCCTCGTCAACGTACTCTCGACCCCTATCTCCTTCTTGACCATTGAGAAAATCGGGCGCCGACCACTCTTCCTCTGGGGGGCGCTCGGCATGACGATCTGCCAGTTCATCGTCGCCATCGTCGGCACGATCACACATTCCGCCACCGCACTCTCGGCAATGATTGTATTCATCTGCATCTTCATATTCTTCTTCGCGAGCACCTGGGGCCCTGGTTCCTGGGTTCTCGTCGGCGAGATCTTCCCGCTTCCCATGAGAGCGCGAGGGGTTGCGCTGTCAACCGCAAGCAATTGTGAGTAGCAGTCGATGACATACATGGGCCTTCGGAAAGATCCTAAGCTGCCATGAGCCCAGCGGCGTCTCACTGACTGTATAAAACTCTTCTAGGGCTCTGGAATTTCATCATTGGCCTGATCACACCTTACATGGTAGACAAGGATAAGGGAAACCTCGGCGCCAAAGTCTTCTATATATGGGGCAGCCTGTGCGCCGTCGCGTTCGTCTACACTTGGTTCCTCGTCCCCGAAACCAAGGGCCTCACGCTCGAGCAGGTCGACAAGATGCTCGAAGAGACGACACCCCGTACATCAGCCACGTGGAAGCCTCATAATACCTACGCTGCGGAGATGGGATTCGCGGAACCTCAGGAACTAGAGCCGCTTGGCGGGGACGTGGATGATAAAGCAGCTGGTGGTAAAGAAAGGGAGGAAGAAGACGTTCAAGGCACCAGTACAAGCCCCTTTTTACGGATTCTATAGGCCGTTTTGGGTGGTTGTTGGATTTGCTGTCACGATTCCTCCATGTTTGAAGCGAGGAGCTGTTCAAGGGCTGCGAAAATAGAGATTCGAATGGCGGCGACGCTACGCTATGGTGTACAATGCATACTGTACGCCGAATAAATACGCAGTATCAAGTCAACAGATTGATTATACAAGTATAGGAGAATTCTAGTTTCAATTTGACTTTTTGGGGGTTGCTTTAAAGCATTGTAGGGTCTCTTAGTACAGGTAAGCAAGAGCCTCGAAAGACAAATGGTTGTATTCAACCCGTCATTTATCCTAAGGAAAATAAGAAGTATACATGTCTGATGCTCTAAGTTAGATACGGTATTTGATTAAATCTATTTTCATCTCGTATCAGGGCATATAACTGTGCCATTTCTTTGTTTACCAGCATCTAGCTCATGAAGTGCTGAGCGAGCGAGTCCAGGCACATCTGCAACAAGACTACGGATAGGGGAGGCGGATTTCTCGTCGTTCCATTCCTAGAGTAGCGTTTGCACAAGATCTTGTAGCGATCCGTGTTTTCCGGGAAGATGCACAACGCATAGACCCTTAGATTACTGCCAGAGGAAGAGTATCCTCCCCTAGTACTAAGTCCACACACGAACGTCTGCCTAGGGAAAACTACTGTCCTAACAGTAGGAATCAAATGAGGCCTCCTATAACCCTCCCAGAGCGCGTTTTAGCACAAGCCGCCTTATTCACCGTTTTGAAACCGCGAGTCTTTACTTGTGACTCGAGCAGGTGCGCGTGCACGGCTGACTCACTGCTTACATGAAGATCAAGTGACTCGGTCGACTTCGACTTCCAGACGCGTTAGACGGCCGTGGCCCAACTCGAGCGCGACCGACGCCTGACCCTTCGAAACGCGCTTCGAGATTTCGGAGACACGCGAGCCGAAGAGCGCCCGCCGCTGATTCGAGCTGAGGTGCCTCTTCATCTAGTTCGCTATGCTTTCGCATCAGCCAGCCCGTCCGAGGTTGATGGGGAGCGAGCCATTTCCAAGTTTCTTTCCCTTCCCGGGCACCTGATGACTCCCTATTACGGAAGTTAATAGCTGGCGTGAGAATATAATGGCTAGGCATTGGACGCTGTGACGGGTCGCGAAGTTGTACGCGCAAGTTTGTTGGCCCTTTAACTACGATCTTATAATATGTGCGTATATAATACACGGAAAGATATTAACGTAATTATCAGCACGACAGAGAAACGGTTTCTTGGAGACTGTTACCACGCGTGTCGGCAAGGCGGTTATAGCACTGCGCTGCAAGTTCATCCGGTAGTTTTATTCCGCACCCGAACAGGCGGCAGAGCTGATAACAGCGGAAAGCAGCTGCTCGCACAAGCCACAGAGTGAAGCCTCGAACATGAGGTACGAAAAAAAAAACGACAATCGAGCTATCAGCTGACATATTCTTTACGGATCGCTAAGACTCTTGTGGTATTCATGCCTTACGTAGTGGCGATGCACTGGCCCGCATGAACTGTACTACGGCGTGCCTCAATTATCGTTGCATTTTATCGCGGAAACGTAGATCTCCCAAGACGCGGGGAAAGCTGACGCTCTCTACACGAAGAGAGAGAGGCGCTATATCCGAGTATGCCGCCGAGAGAAAATCCATGGAGGTCGGCTGGGAGCAGCGGAGCATCTACCCCCACATTCTGTTGTGCCGCTCACCTTCCATTCCAGGAGCATGTCAGGAACAGGAACAGGAACAGGAAAAGGTAGGCTGTCTAGACCCTGTAGGGTGGTGTATAGAATATGTGCATGTATGTATGTATGGCGCTTTTGAATTAGTTCGACTACGTGATGTGTGAAACTTGAAGTGGCGAATAGGAAGCCGACAGCGCGTAACCGTCAGTGTTGCTGTTCCAGACGCTGGATTCAGAGTCACCCGACTTAACTGCGGAGGCCTTCCCAAAACGCGTTCTCGAGTATCTAGGTAGTGGAATTAACCGCCGGTGCGCTGAGCGCATCCCGCGTCCGCCTTGTTCCCAAACGGGGAGCACTTCTTCCGCAGTGGCACGAGCAGGCTGCCAATTTGGCGTGTGATTAGAGCGAGCTAGGTTTAGAGATCAATCGCATGAACGCGAGAACCAACAAAAGTTGACATGATATTTCGTCTGTGGCCCTACCTAGGTAGGTTGCTACATTGTACCTAGGCCATGGCCATCGGAGAAGCAATTCAAGCTTTGTGTTGTATTAACGCCAAGCTCCCTAAGGAGATGCGTCAGGCCCCAAGGACTGTCATCGGCCCGATACTTTCTATAGCAGCAGTGGACGAAGACTCCTCGCATCTACCGACATGCAAACAAGGTAAAGTACCGTGGAGATCCACGTGAGGGCTCCGTGTTTTCTTTCCGAAGGAGTTTGTTGGTTGCTAGTATAACCGACCCCTGTTTATGATAGCCGTGGAAAATGGGAAGCGACGTACTAATGACATAGGTAGGAAGAGCACGAGCTGGGATCACATTGGAACAATAGCACGAGATAGCCGCAATGCGATATCCCAGACCATAGTACGGCGGATAACGAGTCGACGAGGCACACGTGCCGAAATTATATGCAGGTAATTTGATTGTCGTTCATGTCGGCGGCAGGAAGTAGGACAAAGCCCAGTATACCGGTCCAACAGCTACAGTCGATCAGGAGGCGGCCTAACTGGATATTTGGCTTGCTTCTGCGAACTGTTAGATTAGTGGAAACCATAAGCAAATGCACGGCTGAAGTACGCGAGAATCTCGACATACAACTAAACAGCGCCAGAAGCGATCTCTCGCTAGTGGCCACAAGAGCCTATACTAAGGATAAAGCCAACCGGTCGTAGCATATGCTAGTCATCCTCGAGATATGAAGAGACTCGCAAGCTCAACAACGGATATCGGCCTAGTATAGCGACGCGCACACGTCGCCCCTAGAGGAAGTAGAGCTGATAACGGCTCCTTATCCCCCTTCTTGCATCAACGTAACATTGAGCCTGAAGATGCTGAAGATATCTTAATGTCATGCGGGTGTCCGCACCGGGGCGCGGCAGCCATTCCAGAGTGGCTGGCTGTAATATGAACTCAGTATATAGTCCGGTAAGATCGGTCGCGTAGGTAAATGGTTGGTGTATATGGACTATTAGATATTACTAGATCTTGGGTAGAATCCCGCCTGCCAGATCGGATCAGTTTGGGAGGCGTTCTATCAGGCCATATTTCTCACCGGGCAGGATTTCACGTCGAGGTCTATGCTGTGTTAATTCCATTGTCCGAGCCCCCTCCAAAGGGAACCGGTAGAAATCTAGCCCAAGGCGTCATGAATACCGGAGTCTGAAGGTGTACTAGCAAGTCTTTGATGTAGCGTACGATGTACTGCGTGTACGTACTCACATCTTGTAGGGTTGTATTGTGGCTGGCGACGATCCCGCTTAACCGTTGAGCCCTGGTAATTTCTCGCATAATGCCTGCCAGGGATGTGCAACTTGTCTGGAGAACCCATGGCTATGAAAACCCGATCGGCCACGATCAGTCTGTCAGCTTGGATGGGCCCGCCCCTGCTTGGGAGGCTGCAGTTTCTGCGACAAGCCCATGTGCACGACACGTAGGTAGTCCACCCAGGACACCTGACTCAGGATAAACATGCGCGACAAATATACCGACGCGTCAATACGTAGCTATGGGTGAACGCACGGCTATAGAGTTATGTTACGAAAGGAGGACAAGAGCTCTTCGGCTATTGAAGGGGTGTAGAGAGATATGAAGGCTTCAGATAGTGGCGGAAGACCGAGTTTAGTACTCTGTTCTCGTGATGGGGCGGAGTTGAGTCATTTGGAAGCCGCTTTATGCAGCGAGTGTGGTGTGTGAGGCTGCTTTCCTTACATGAGAACAGCGGCGAAACAACCCATGTACACTACACTACACACTTACTCTCGGCGGTGGCGCATTTGCCCACATACCTACCTACCTGGTACCTACCTACTAAGTACGTACCCTGACGCTTCTCGTCGGTACTTGGTACGTGTAAGGTAAGAAGTGCAGAAAGCGCCTGGCAGAAGACAAGGCCTCTAAGCAGCAAGAAGCAAGAAGCAAGAACCTGAGCAAGCGGCGAACAGCCAACAGCCAACAGCCAACAGCCTGGCCACCCGCCTAGGATCCGGTACAGGGAGGGCATACCTAACACCGTGTATCTGGGGTCTGAGAACAAAAAAAAACGAATGGGTCCTTCTGCTGTCATATCCACTGTTGCTGCTGCTGCTGCTGCTCGTCAGTTAGGATGCTTACTCGTCGTGCAACTTGCTTGCGCATGCGTTGCACATTGGAAACAAAGAAGAAGAAGAAAAAGAAGAAAAAAACAAAGCGACTAAAAAGTGGCCGTGGCACGACAGTGCATGGCACACACGGGCGGGTCATGGTACGGTATGTGTGTTTTGTTTTTACTATAGTATAAGTCCTGCTAGGTATACACACACCAGCTAGTTTATGACGACGACGACGATGACGAGTGCGAAGACAAAAAGGAAGCAATCCGGCCAGGGTGATGAGATGATGAGTGTATTTTAGGCTGGTGATCGAATGTTGTGGCACGGCGTCGGGGGAATCTGAAGCACGGAGGCTGGGATGGTGCTCTTGAGAGAGAGGATTTCTCGACTGGCTGATACACTGATACAGAGGAATGCGTGTTCTGGTTACTGTTCTGGTGTTGAAATCGATATTGGAGGGGGGGAAATGGGGGAAATTCCCACACACATGGTACGCCTACTTTGTTGGGCTAGCCTACCTATCTACCCAGGTAGGTTAGTATGCCGAAGCCCGCATGTCACGTACCTACTTGTACTCCAGAGTGTTCGTGGTGATGGTGTACTACCTAGTAGATACTTGTGTACTCCGTCCGGTTCAGTATACCTACCTAGGCAAGTAGCTGCGCGGGCAGTACGCGGGGCACAGATATAGATACTTACCGGGCTCATTATAGTTAGTACCGGTACTAAGGTTGGTAGATACATGTAGGTAAGGTATTACAGGTAACACGCTCTATTCAGAGTACCTACCTACTTAAGGTAGCCTACATGTATGTATTCTAGCATACCTACTTATACATAGTAGGTAGTTAATTTATGTAATGGCGCCTATTAAGCGCATTTGATCTTAAGTCCTCGGACTATATACCTGGATGCTTCCTTTATGTTGAATAAGGTAGATGAGAATAAGGCCGTGGTTACACCCAAGTCCCCTTGTTATTACGAAAATACCTTGCGAATTTTGTTGTTTGCGTCGTTATTGGTAGTATTTGCCGCCGTTAGGGTGAGATCTGCGCTTGGCGTAATATACAACAAGAGGGTAAGCGACTTGACGCTCGTAGCCCAATCAGAGAAGAGGAAGAGGAAAAAGGAAAAGGGAAAGGGGGAAAAATAGAAAAAAAAACAAACCAAAAAGAAAAGAAATCTGATTGCTTGCCTCTTTGCTCCATCCGTGGGCCATCCGTGGGACTGGCTGACTTTCCCTCCCTACTGTAAAAGTTCCGTAATGGTTTTGCACTTTGAACCCACCCATTCGACACAATCGCCGCAAGAGTAATCTACCTAGTCCTTGCAGCTCATCATTTCCATGACCTTGAAATGCTTCAGCTCCCCGAGGCGAGTTAGAAGTGGCTATTTATAATTATATGAGAAGGCATGCCACCTAGGTGCTTCTAGATTTATTTGCGTTAGCCGAAGTGTGACAATTCACCGCGGTTAACGTGGTCGCCGAGCCATCTGTGTCGAATATTCCGAATATTCCCTACCTCCAAGTCGATTCGATTCGTCTCAGTGATGGGAATGGGGACGTTACTCCATACCATACCATACCATGCCATGCCATACAGAGATTTTATCTACTGTACACTAGGTACACTACTACTCATCAGAGACGGGGGTCTCCAGCATATCGGCACCGCCGGCGACTGTTCCGGCTGAGGGTCCTCCGCACCATTGACTGTACTGTAATGATAAATTCCCCTTAGTTTTGCGACCCGTGGACCTGTCCGTGTTTTACATTCCAATATTCTGTAGTATACATTGCAGTATACATTAACTTAGTAGGTAGAGACAGGAGCCTAGAATACACTAGTGTAGTCTTGTTGACTACATTTACATGGGATATCCTAGAGCAATGCATTCCAAACAGACTTCTGCGGTAGTAGCTGAGAATGCACCATCGGCAGTTGAAAATGACAACCATGTTCAGTTCCTCTCCCCGCCAATAACGAGTGATCTTACTGTCGCCATGGGTGGGTAATAGGGTGCCAGCCGAGATAGCAGTAACCACTTACTGACCACTGGCCGGTTCCTGAAGCCTCGTTGGAGATCTTGGTTGTTCCCATTGGGCCGCTTTCGAAAGACTCCGTCTGGGCCAACTTGCTGTAGTGTAGCCAACAGACGCCACACGGCATATCAACTACAATCGCAGCTAGCCTGGGCAGTGTACTGTCTACATAGTATTGGTACGCGAGTCTTGTTATTAGCTACGCAAATCTGGGGAAGCGAGTGGCGATGAGTATTTCATAAATCGCCCCTCCTCTCTATACTAGTATTAGTACTATGTACAATATGTGATCACTGATAGGGGATTGGTTTCCAGCCCTATAAATATTAACGATTACTGCGTTCTAAAGATATCCTTAGCGATTGTATGAGAGCTGTACGGCTTAATCCAGCTGGCGGCGGTCTGCTCTACTAGTACAAGACGTGTGAGAAAGCCATGGGTTATGTTATTGAAGGGGAAAACCCCCCAACGTTACATTCAACGAAAAGGTTTTCTCATCAAGATCTCTATCCATGATTTACTCGTACCTTTCTTGGTTGAGACCGCGCACTGTGCAAACCCCGAGAGATATCTGGGTATATTCTTAAATCTCACCGTATGTGTCTACAGTGTAAGCCAGGCCCGGCAAAGAAGTCTGCCGATACTGTAAGTACACCACCTAAAGTCCTAAAGTACGCTACCGTGGCACTTAGTCGGGGGACGGCCCGTTCTATCCCCCGACAGCTGAAAAGCAGCTGTCGGTACTTGTAGGTCGAAGTACACCAGTAGTAATAAATCGGTGACATTGCCCAGGGTAATCTGGCGGTTCCGAAGATGCGATGTGCTATATACCACGAGATTATGCTGAAACCTTAATACTGGTGCCTGTCAGCATTTATTATAGGTATGTGTGAACGAACAACAGACCAAATATTTCCACACTTCTCATAGTGCACCCGCGCGGTTCGACATATTGCCCTGTTCTCCTTCCGGAGAAGCCAGCCGATACACCGATATGCAGGTACCGCAATAGGGATCCACTCGACGCCGATCTACCTAGTACCTCAAAAACCACACCCCCTCTCATGATATTTTGAGGTAACAAGGTACCAATAATACTTACCTATTCGGCATACAATTATATAGGTGGCTTCAAAAGCACGATCATGGCGGCAGACATCAAATTAGAAGGGGGTCGCTGGGTGCATAGGGCGGTACTTATGTATGTAACCTACCTACCTAAGGTAGGTGGGTAGATAAATGAGCATAACCACATGTACTAAGTAGGATGTGACCTCCTACATGACTTTAAGAGGTAGGAGGTTGTTACCTAGGTCTGAGCTTAAAATATCGCTTAACTGCATCAGTGAGGTAACTGTCTTTGCGTGTGCTTACCTCCTAAGTACCTGTCCACGCCAACGCTGTATTGGGGTACATCTATACGTACGTGCTGTAAGCACTCGATACGTTCATTCTACCGTCTACCTAGGTACTTTTGCCTGGAGATATGGTGGAGGCAAGCTCGAGCTCTCGCGGCGGCGATGGCGGCGTATGTTCCGAAATAGGATGATTACCCATACTGTCGATCAAGTAGACTAGGTAGTTGATCGACGGCTTCCCACAGGTGTTTTTACACCACGATGTAGGTACAGCATTGTAATAAGCAAGTACCGCGTTCGTGTTATCCATGCAGGCCATTTGCCTTCAATCGACTTACCTGCGCCTGCGCCTGCTGTGCCCCTCTGTTATCTCTATTATTAACAGTGCAAGTTGATATTGATTAGGATCAAGCCACACACCACCGCTGGAGGTCGATTCGGAAGATAGAGCCCTGCCAGGTATGCTATTTCGCCTCCTCAGACCTCGACTCTGATGTGATGATGACAATAACAATGACAATGATGGCGATGCTGCTGATGCTGCTGATGGCGATGATGCTGATGCTGATGGTGGTCTCAGCACGTCGACCACCTTCAGTCCTAGCTTGTTCCCTCGTACTAGTAGTCTAGTGTACTGACCTTGAGACAGTCTATGGTGGTAGTACTCGAAGGCTTCTATCTCCCATTTCCCATACACGGCCCCCATACTAAGTAGCCGAACCCAAACCTCCGCACTTCCGGTACCTGGTACAATGTGTACAACGTGTATACTTAGTACAATGCCAGGTCCCAAAATTGGGGGGCTATCTTCGCGTAATTCTTGGCACGATGAAGGGTGCGATCTTACAAGCGCGCAAGACGACCGACCGTCGACACCATCTCTCGCTTGTTCAAGCTCTAGAGTGTAGTACGGTAGTGTACACTACTAGGCCGGTAGGAATCGATCTGGTCTTGACAGCGGCCTACCGTATCATAATACCGATGGTGTGTCTCCATTCAGACCCATGTCAGTTGAGCCTGCAAATCGCCCTAGGCCCCTGATGAAACCGCAGCGGGCTGATGATACCCTTGCTGCAGAGGTATATTCCGCCGGCACTCTCTTGGCACCATGCCCACCTACCGAAATTTTCATTCTAGGCCATGTATGGACTTCTCGCAGTCGGCCGTTGAAGCCCCTTTGCGTCTTTGGGAGCGTCCTGATGGTGCTGCGCTGCTACTTGCTGTCGGCGCCGATAAACCACCAAGGCGGTGGTGCTCATCTCCCACAAAAGGCCTGGTCCTTGTCGTGAGCTCCATCATCGAAACATCTCACCACCCAAACATCTTGATCAGAGTGCTACTCCATCCGCAATCCCTCTTCTTTCCTTTCCCCTCCACGCGGCTCGTACTGGCAGGCCATGGGGCCAGAGACCCGGACGCGTGCTTCTATGATACAAGTATGTATACGGTATACCGACTTACATGCTAAGTACAAATGATGAAGGAGTTGGCTATTTGATGCCGTCACACCATGCCCCACCAAGCTCCGCTGGTAACACATCATATCAGGCTACGGCTCTTCGGAGCAACTTGCCACAGACCCTCCAGTACTTGGCTTTATGGCCATAGCCCTACCAAAACTTCTTGTCCTTCTAGTGTACTACTGGGAAAGTCGAATACCTTGCAGATGGCTTCCCGTCACTCTCACGTTAAACCTTGTATTATTCCTGTTCTGTGATGTCAGCATCGTTTCTCTTTCGATCAATGGACTCGCATGATCTGTTGGCCTGGAACGGACCTCTGTTTCCTATCATTGTGCATAGGCAAGGACACTCGCTGACTGTCGAACCCCCCCGGCTTGGAGCAGACCAACTGAACGCATCTAGGGCTTGGATGCTGTAGACCTGCCAGTAAGCATAGGTAGACATTACGGCCTTGTTCCATGATCAGGCGCATACCGGCCTTTTGACAAGGAAGATCTCTGATCTCCTCATGGTTGAGTCCCTGCGGCCGCTTCTGGGCTTCATGGTTGACCATCACAAATCAACCAACACCCCTTGCGCATTTCGCGGCCCACTCCACTCACATACCATGTCTGCTTCGCTACCGATTCGGATGTGATCCTATAGTAAAAGTATCGAGGCCGTCCCCGCAGATTCAGATGTGCACACCCACCTGGATGTCCATATCCCTATTGGCCTATGTCCTCAGCACTCCCAACTACAGTTATGCGTTCATCCGCCATCTCTTTGCCCACCTCATATCATGGCCAGCCAATCAGTGGGACTTCTATGACCCGGTCCATTTGTTCTACTTGCCTTCGTGTGCCGTTAGATGTATCTTTGTCTAGTCTCTCTCCCTGGCGTGAGGTGGATATAGAACCATTGCCTCATCGTGCAGACGTGTCAGAGTTACAGGAGTATAGTCGTGCCAATTTGGGGAACCTTCTCATTGGGTTTAGGTAGGTTCCACGTCTGAAGGTACCTTCTTCCTCTTATGCAGTGCTTCCTAGTTGCTGTTGACGTCCCGGTCGCTTGGGGGCCGTGACGGCAAGGGTCTTTCTGCTGGCCCTTAGGCACACCACCATGGCACGGCATTAGCCATTCAGCCGAGAACCAGACACCTCATGTTGCTCGGATTCGGAGGCTGTCGCTCATGCTGTCGTCCAAGACACAGGGCGTGTGGCTCAGCTGTCTCCATACACGGTTTCTTCACTGCGACCTTGGCTAGGCCGAATACCGTGCATTTCTCTCCAGGAAACCTGGCCTTAGAACGTTACTCCAGTCTTTTCTCAATACCGCTACCGTTTCTGGTCAATACCGTATCAAGCAGTCTAGGCTTACCCAAAAGGAACCACCGCGGCGTTTGGCCGTTCTCCAACGTAGTGGCAGCGCGTGGCGCCCCTGTTCTGTGTCCGGGCCTTCTCAAGGCATTTCTCCGTGAGGATAGGCGGTACTGTTCGGTATTAATCCCACCTCCTGTCGTCCTCAAAGAGCAAGGGCCTCCCTCGTAAGAGTCCCTTTGCTGCAACCACGGGTAACCAATCCTCCAAGGCCCCATCCGTACATAACGTTGGGTCTGCCACTGCTTGGACATTTTGAGGCGATCGACCCCACTAGCCCAAGCATCGTTCGAGGTCTACATTTTATACACAACCCGACCCGAACCTAGCAACAGGCTTCACCAACTTCCTTCTTTTTTATTTTGGCCATATATCTATCGTTTACCCTGTCCGTAGCCTCGTCGTCGTCTTTGATCTTTTAGACTGGTCAGACCCTCGCTCGACAATAGTTGGCCACATTTGACGAAAACCCTGCCTTTGCTCAACCCATTTTTGGCATCACCCTCTTTCACGAGAGCATATTAATGTGCACGGAATAGTGGCTTTAAATATCACTCTTAGGAGGGCATCTGCTTGGGTCGTACTGCTAGTTCATATCGAAGGACTCTGAATACAAGGCAACTCTTCAACTTAGCAAAACCACGGAGACGAGAAGGCGTGGCATCATCCAGGCCCAACCGCTATCGACACAGCAGTGATATAGTACGCCAACTCGGAGACAATACTTGACACACGCAAGACAGTCGGGCTTCCTTTCGGCAAAGCCCATACCTCGAATCATATCCTGCAGCTACCTAGCTTCTTCTTGTTGCCGCAACGCTTTCCTGAGAAGCCGTCAAACAAGATAGTAAACCTCTATATCGTACCAAATCAAAACCCCATCGCAAAATATTTCCCAATGCTCCTTACTAGGCTCCCCGAAACGGAACAAAGCCACTGGTCTAGAAAATTTGAGACCACCTTTCACAAGCCCACCAGTCCACGCATGTCCAGCTACGACGGGTCGCTTTCCACACAGCCTGATTGGCAAGGGCATTATTCTTTTCTTCCGCCGGGGGAGAGCAGTATTTTTGTACAGCCATTTGAACAGGTTTCAAGCTCCAATAACGACGCCGATGTTGCATCCCAGCAACGTTCTTCGAGTATCCAGAATAATAGTAATCTCGATACGCATGGCCAGACAAGTTCAAGCACCTTGAGTTCTCCAACGAACCACAGTCGTGTTCTTGATCCCCTAGGCTTGCGACAGCCTAAAACCGAGCCCACGGCTCAAGAGCAGCCGGGCGTTTCGGGGGCCTCTTACACAATCAAGTCCGAACCCGTCCACGAGGAACCACTCACATCTACCGAAAGCACACAGCTCGCGATTGAATCGAATCCGCCAGCCTCTATAGCATCGGCGAAGCAGGATACTCACAGTAGCCTCAATGTGGGTGGTAATGAAGACACTATTGTAGGCAAGGAGGAGGAGGAGGAGGTCGTAGATGATGACGATATGATAGAAGGGGATGGAGATGGAGAAGGTGACGGTGAAGAAGAAACACCGAACCAGCCCCAGACTGCGGCTGAACGGACGGCTGCTCGGAGGAAGATGAAGCGATTTCGGTAGGGGAAATGCTCAATTCTTCGAGACCCAACTAACGTCTCACAGACTTACGCATCAGCAGACGCGATTCCTCATGAGCGAGTTTGCGAAACAACCCCACCCGGATGCGGCCCATCGAGAACGGCTATCTCGTGAAATCCCAGGCTTGAGTCCCAGGCAGGTTCAGGTCTGGTTCCAGAATCGGTGAGAGTACTACGGCGATCTCTAGACATTGTGATTCTAACCTTTTGCAGGAGAGCCAAGATTAAGAGAATGACGGCTGATGATCGAGACCGAATGGTGAAAATGCGCGCTGTACCCGATGATTTCGACAATGTTCAAGCGTTGCACTCCCCTTATGGCGCAGTGCATGCTCTAGGGGCCCCCATCACACCTCCTGTAGATTTCGGGTCATCTTCTTTTCCGGATCACATCATACGGCCGTTACTGGTAGACACGATGAGGCGCGATAGCGACGACCATCTTTCGCCAACGGGACTCAGTCCTGCGTTCGGTAGCATTGGTTTCACGCCTTCTGGAACGATGACAAGCTCTGACATTCTTTCTCCCCTTTCTCCCTCGTCTAATGACCGGGGATACTACTCGGGCCATCTAGCAAGCCCGCTTGGGGGTTCTTCTAGATCCTCAAACCCATTTGCAAGGCAAAACAGCCTAGATACAGGCACCCAGTTACACTCTCAGCCGCGGCAGCAGATCCGGCCCCTTCAGCCACTTTCTCTCCGAGAGACGATGTCACGGTCAAGATCGGATAATCTGCAATCACCGCTGCGATCAAGCATGTCATGGAAAGGCGACTCCATTGATTACGCAAGTTATTCGGGTGGTGGTAGTAGTAGCAGCCCCGGAGGAGCTGGGAGGCACACGTCCATCTACCAATCAGACCCAATTGGGAGCAGCGCTGGGAGCACGTTAAGTTATGATACGGGCTCTTATACAAGTGAGAGATTCCCGCAATTCATGATATCTGTTTAACAACTAACTGTGTGGCAGCCTCGGGATTGCAGTCGTCAACAAATATCAACTATTCAAGCCTTCAACAACCATCGCAAGCCCGGTCTCGTCTGCGCGCAGCTTCGGCTACCCTGCCGCTTGGTCTCGATTTGAGGCATCAATACCGTCCTTTCTCATCAAGCCATGGCCTTCAGCCTCCTAGTCATTCTTCAACGCCTCGAGCGGCTAGTACTACGCCGTACGGTGCTTCATCAGGTTACTCTACAAGTTTCCCCTCGGCTCCTCTAACCGCGCCCATTGATTTTTCTCTTCCGAGGACGCCGGGCATAAGAAGTTCTATTCAGGATTATTCCATTCCGCAAATGAGCGCGCCAATCGCGCCTCCGAACGACTTCACTCAGGCGTTGCATGGAAATATAGCTGGCTCGAGTTCTAGGACGCCCATGCGGGATAGTTTTAGTGGCGGGTCTTTGACGATCGGCCAAGGTCAGGGGCATAACGATAAAAACGAGGAGCATTCACAAGATGGGCTAGGCGGGCCAAGTAGCTTGAAGCGCAAACGCAGCTCGTTCAGCTTGTCTCAAGTCCCCCACACGTCTAGTTCATCACAAAGCTCTCAGCCGTACGGACACACGAATTAGCAACGACGAAAAGCCTAGATGAAAAAAAAAAACAAAAAACCAAAACCAAAACCAAAACCAAAAAAACCGATCCACCGTTGACTCGGCATTTAAAACATCCAGCTAGCCCCTATCAAATGCGGCTCGATGGTTTCTTCGACCATTTTACCCGAAACACTGGCCATATCAGCTTGCAATATTATATATTTCATGGAATCTACGTTATTTATGAATCGATTCGTTGCTATTACGTATTTTCGAGTTGACCTCCGGATAGCGATTTGTTCGGGCGCAGGGTATGACAGTTGGAGGGTTGTGCAAATAGGGGTAATCACGGGTATTGGCTAAACGGAAAACGTCCAAGGCGAATAGGGACGAGTAATGAGACACACGGAATGAAATCACCTATACCCGAGCTGGCCGGACGAACAGCTTGCTAAGGCAAAATCCCACAACGTTACTGGCGGTATATAGAAAGCTTCGATGGAGATGCGTCCAGGGTTCCCATTGCTATTAGATGAGGGCTGTAATCCACCACCAAGCTTTAGTTCCTGTATAAATCTATACAATATATGCACATGAGGATACCGGCAATGATTAATAATCTGTTAGTCCACCGGGTTGGATACTGCCCACTGGCTCAATGCTGGATATGCATCACACTATAATAATTCCTCTATCACCATTGGCTCAAGCCAACTGTAGTAGTTAGGCCGTTATTGCGATCAAGTGAGTCCTGAGGGACACATTGGGCACAATCACCATTTGATTCACCGTTTGATTCCAACTTAGGGCCAAGGAACCCCAATGTAGACGCTTTGTCAAGGCCTCGTAATGGCATGAATGTGTCCGTCCCCCGCCAAGTACTACCACCAGTACTTGAAACTTGCGGTTGGAACAGCTTACTACTGACTACAAGACTCGATTCTTGCCTGTGAGGAAACGCCGGGATGGACGTTTGATAGAAGCTAACCTTGTTTCAAGATCTCGTCCTACCTAGAAATCTCCGAGTGCTATCTATAGTCAGAGAGAACAGCGTCACAAGCACCCTTCGGCCCTAGATACGCTATGAGCGCAATTCCAAATTCCACCCGGGCTCCTGAGGCTCGGCGTCCCATGTTCAGGGGAACAGGTAATGTCTAATACTCCTGAAGCAGCTGGGCGTGCCTCATTACATCAACGTGCTGCCGCCTTCGCGACGTGTGTTTTCTGTGAAGTTTGACGTTTCTAAGTCGGTGCCGAGTGCGAATGTTGTTACTCCGTTTCGTTACGCCGTGCCACGCAGCGACCTCGGATTGTGCAAGCATATTCCCAGCAGAACCTACAGTAGACCGAAGGGGTGGCCCTAAACGAGGTCAAAGATGGCAGGACAGATACAGATCAGATCCAATAAACGATCCATAGATGTACTAGTATTGACACGCTGCACTCGATACGTCTACATGTCAAAAAGTAACGTGGTATTGCGTTCACGACGATATAGTCCGCTGCTAGAAGACGTCTAACCAGAGCCCGCCGCCGAACACCACGAGAAAATACTCAGGCCGACTATCGCAGACGGGATACGGAAGGACAAAAAGGGAGAGTCTCTGTGTTTCGCGCCGCGCATTCTCCATGTTCTTGGTACAACGCTCTGCTGGGGGACTCTCGAGGGGGAAGCACAAACGCTGTGCGACACCTCGGAGGGAATCGTCTGGGTCCATTGAATGCGGCACATTCTAGCTGTGGTCCACGCGATACACTTAACCCTAATCCCCAGATGCTACCCAAGGACCACACTAGACATAGAGACAGACGGACAGACAGGCAGACAGACAGATAGACAGACATAGGCCCGAAGTCCTTTCCTAGGGGGACGCCGGCCTCAGTGACACTACCTTAATTTGCCGCGCCGTCAGACAGGCTCTACAATTACCGCCGCCGTGCACCTCTCCACAACGTTACTACGTCCCACCCCAATTGTAAAGTCCGACTTGCACACGCAAGCTCGTCACATAGCACGACAGGCAGTCGGCCAGTCGATCAGGTCAGAAAGTCTTGGCCTCTCCTCCTTTCCTCGGGGCGACTAAATACATTTCCGGCAGAGCAGCAGTAGCGCAAGGAGGAGGATGGCACGACATCCTAGAAGATTGGGAGACAGCTGCGATGCGACGCTTGGAAGTTCTGGCATTTCTGGCGGGAGACTAGATACTTGGATACTTAGATAGTGCAGCAAAGCAGCAGCAGCAGCAGCAGCAGCAACTATGCTGGGCCTCGTAATCCTCGAGTGGCGAGTGGATCACCACGCATCTTCTGGCCTGTTTCTCTACTGCCGGCAGACTGGCCTCGACCCCATACTCACTGCACCATCGTTACCCCATGTCGGGAACTTGGCGGTACGGTACCTGACAACCAAGCTATCCAGGATCGAGGCTAAGGGCTGGGACATGAGGGCCCAAAGGGCCATGTTTCGTCGTGGCCTATTACACTGCTTTCTGGCCTACCTTACTCATGCATACTGGGAGGCACGTATGCTACGTTCTGCGAAGTGTGCAGGTCGCACTCCAGCGTCGCACCCCACGAGCTTCAGCGGGCATCGTACAGCACCAGCATGCAGCCACCCCTTCTGCCGTTCAGGCACCGTCGCCGCCCCTCGGAAGCCCTCTCACTCGAACCTGGTTTGGCATAGCCCAAGGGGTAGCCGTGGGACTGTTCCTGTTCAGCCACGGTTGGTGCTCCCGTCTTTGCGAAACCGGTTCCTCGTAGGCGCATTGTACATCGTCATTCAGGTCGGACGGTGATACCCTTCCTCGCGCTAACCTTCGCAGTCGTACCTCACGGTGCGTTCGTTCATGCAGTCATGTGTATGTGTGGTATTTGTAGTATATGTGAGTGTGTGTATGTATGTGTGCGTGTGTGTGTGTGTGTGTGTGTGCACGAGAATGTATGTTTCACAACCTCCAGGAGTAAGGTAGTTGAACTGAGACCTGATCTTGTTTTTTTCCCAGATTCAGGTTGGGTTCGAACAAACGCCAACGCCGCCAATAACAAGGGGATGAGTCTGGGACTTCCTGAATCGGCTCAGCCCAACCACGCACCTAACCATGTCCATGCTTCCCAGACGGGACTGGCTCGACTGGCTCGACTGGCTCGGGTGGCTCAGAGTCAAGTCAGATATCTACACATACTACTAGTACATACATACACACATACACACATACACATACATACACATACAGAGTACGGTACTACGAGTGGTACTGCGAGTGGTACTGGCGTATGTATGTATGTACGGACGTGGTGGCGGTGGATCCCATTGAAACAAAGTTTGGCTGTTTTCTGCAAGTCACCGTCGAGAGCCGAACCAGGGTTATAATATGAGGCTTTATAGCTGCCCCATATTCTGCCCATACTCCAATGAGTCCAATCGAGTCACCGTGGAGCTTCCAACTTCCCCTCTTTGGGGTTTGACGTTCCCGGATCCCCCCATGCACGTCTGCAAGTACTGTACTAGTTCAGCAAGTAAGCGTGCCCCTTCTTGTATCACGGATTGCCCTGGTGAGCCTGCGCTACCTATGCTACCTATGTATCTGTACACGCAAGGGTAGCACTGAGCTTCTTTCCGGCCCCTTGCCAACCATGCCAGATCTCTGATCTAGACTTAGCTAACCCGGCTTTCCTGCTCCTTGTCGACGAATACCTACTGGACGAAGCACTTGTCTGGTACACTAGACCAACTCAGCAAAGTCGTGATGGCCCAACTCGGTTCGACTTTCCGGATGTGCGCCCGAAACCGCTGGAATAACTGGCCATATCGGCCCTAGACATCAGAGATCGGTTACCTAAGATAGGCCCTCCATGACCTGAAGTGGGTTCAATTCCGCGCTATCATATTCGCTATCGGCCGATGCGTTGTCATTTTTCAGGGCCAACAACCAGCCTAGAACTGAGCCCTCATGAGTTGTGTTGTGTGAGCTTGTAAACCCCACGACTTTATGCGCACTGGAGAGCAATGAGAACACTCAAAGACTACCGCGTCGGTTCTTCCCCATACGTGTTATGCTCGGTTCGAGAGCGTAGTGACGATGCTACGAGATTGAAGGATTACTAGCGATTTAGGCAAAAGGTCGGAGGCCCGCGACTGCACCGCACCGTTTCCAGTCGCCAGGGAAAAAAAAGGTCTCTGGGACTAGACCCGCGAGAGGCTTCGCTTGTTCCTCGGTACTTCAATTCGCGAGAGGAATTTCCGACGAGGGTCTCTGTGTAATCCGGGCTTTAGACATTCTGTTCGTAGGCAGTGCGTATTTGGTCATCATATCGCGAAGTCTTGAGACACCGCCACTTTAGCCCGTATCGCTCAGCAGGTGCGGCACATTCCGGTCATGAGATAGCACGTAAGTTGATCAGATTCGGAAGCACTTGATCCAGGCCGGCGGCTTGGCCAAAACTCGGTACTTGCGAGCTGGGTGGTCAAAAGCAGTTGCTTCACGTCTGCGCCATTGATGCAATCAGGGCCGTGTACAACCGTCAACATCGTATAGCATAAGATCGTAGCTAGTTTTCGAGCCGAAGATAGTCTATGCATTTATAATAGGCCCGTAGACACTGTATCAAAGATGGACGTCACGCGATCACCGAGGCAATAGATAGTCTGGCCAAATAACATGCTGCATCGTGCAAGTCTCATCCATGGCTCAGCAGCTTGTCGAATCCGCCCAGCGATCATGTATTTCCCTGGTATCGCTACATGACATCACAACACGGAAAGTAAAGTAACCTATTCACAAGGGCGATAGACGGTTTCGTATTAACCTCAAAGGGATAACGGCTATCAAAGCCCGGTTTTCCTCGAGTCGCTGCAGCTGATGGCTCTCGCCGGGGTTACCCCCATACCGGCTGTATCGGATAACATGTCCAGGTCCTTTAGCTAATGGGTCTCCACGACCAGTGGATGCAGGGCAAATTTATTACACCGAGAGCGTACAGGTACCAAGCTTTCCAATGCCCGGGGAGGCACGGCACGTACAGTGTATCGAAAGAAATAGTATGTAAGCAGGCTCGCGCCTCTCCTAACTATCCCGGGTGTGTGCTACAGGCCTGATATCTTCAACGAAACAATAGTCTTGGAGAAAGAGCAATAGCGTACAGCAACCGTAGGCCCAGGTGATTTTTTATTCGCTCCCGCGACTGACATATCATGAGACTCGGGGGTCCTGATACGGGTTCAAGATCATATCAACAGAGCACTGTATGCGAAGGACTTCGAGGCTGAAGGTCTGTAGTACGGGTAGTCTCACATATCCGTCTGTCCTGAGTCACGCCTGGGCGGGTGATTATCTTACACGCATGGCAACCTGCAGCACGGGTGATTGCTCCGTCCGTCTTGTAGCAATAGATCCATAGGCCTTACCGGGCTATTCCCAGGTAAAGAAAGGAAATAGGGAGCACACGGGCAGATACGGCTACAGAGTGCCGAAGAGGTCTGTTGTCCCGTTCTCACGATAGATTCCCAAGCACCCAATCCAATGTCACACCGATATACCAAAGGAGATAACGCAAGGCGTCATTTTGATATTGGAAGGTCAAGTGATGACTAGCTCAGGGGGTTTGCCCCTTGCACCCGTCCCTAACTCCCTGGTGGGGGGGGCGATTAATCAGAAGATTTACTGCACAAACAAGCGACACAGGCGCTATCTAGGGACAGGTAAATGATAATCCTCCGTTCCTACCCACATTGTCTATCCTCGTTCTCCGCGTCTAATCGTGCAGTCACCTTCTGTTTTCGCCATCATATGCGGCGGCTGATATGGGGATCGGGGGGCTGGGCTGTTGACGAAGCACGGCAGTCGTCTGCCCACTAAGTCGCTCGTTCAGTCTGCAGAGGCCTAACGGTAGCTAAACGTACAATAGACATCACGGAACTTGGGGAAACGGTCGTTGGGACCGAGACTGGGGAGATGCCTCTATTATGCGAGCCAAGTAGATGTTTTACCCGACCGTCGCGATGAGCCACCTCAGTGACTCGCCAGAGGGGGAGCGCTGTCGATTTTTGACGAACATCAAAAAACTTCCCTTCTACAACATCAAAGTAAGACCTTATGCCGAAGACTAGAATACTAAAGGCCCTATATACTGAATGTAGTCTGATGCCTAGCATCGAGTAAATAGACATCATCTATCGCCATATGAAGTAGACTTTGTAACTCGTCTAAGCGTCAAGGTCTCCAAGTATGTACACTCTCTGCCTTAATGAATTGAAATTGCTCTTTATATCAAGCGAGCCTGTAGTAGGCAGAATAGCGACTCGAGCGGGTGAAGTCAAGCCATACAGAACACGACAGCGACCCGACATGATGGATCATATTTTAAATACAGCGCATAGAGTGACGGGATCGGATGTACAGATGTTAATAAAAGTAATTTCATGTCTCTTGTAGTAATAAAGTGCTTTTTGAAACGGTTTCTATTCTTTTCATGGTGGAGTTGAAACATGATATGTTTGGCTCGCAGCGATCGCCCAGCTCAGGGGTTGAAGCTATCACCACCAGCCTCGTTGTACTTTTGACTGTCAGCTACTCACAAAGAGTCCATCATAGGAAACGTGCCTGTAGACCCTGATAAATTCGAGGACGCTCTTTCGCCATTCATCTTTTACGACTAGGACGTACGAATGTCCTTGCCTATACCGCAAGAGTGTCATTGCTATTCCAGACTATGCAACTCTACCGGTAGTCAACATTCTAAACACTACTATTTCTACCTGTATGCGTTCTCCCATACGTAATAACGTAGTCGCTAAGAACTTATAGAATACCATTCGTCCTATACATCTCCCGGCGTCTCCATTTCCCCCCCCTCCAACCCTTCGCCGCCATATAAACGAACATCAAAGTGAAGATTACAAGTTACAAGACCCAGGCCACAAGAGCGGGCCGCTCATACACCAATAGCGATACATATGTCCACCGAAGATGCACCACTAAGCTGAGATTTTGTCGTGTCTTCTTGACGTGGTAGCCCGTTCCTCCCGACCGTCACGCCTCGACAATATCGCAAAGGGGTAAAGAGCGCGACTTAATTCCATCTCTACCGCAGTATTGAAGACGAAGAGAATTTACGTTCGAGCCTATTACATAGTCTCTACTATCAGAGACCCGGAATAAAACTATGACGATTACCACCTTCCTATCCCCAGTGCATAAGACCATTGCTTTCAAGTACTTGTTTAGTTCTTCGTCGTGGAAATCCTAATACTACCTACACCACGAGCGGGGCCCTGTACCACTCGTTGAGGCCCGCGCCAAACAGGCAGCACGCATTCGCGAGACGAATTTACAAAGAATCTTGGGCCGTCTAATGCCCCGAATATAGCCATAGGCGCTCAGTACGCCGTGGATTTCTTCATACCATACATTTTAAGGCTGCTCAATACTTAGATACGGTAAGTATTGCCCTCCAAAGCTCACGCGTGGTACTGCTTAAAGGCTACACATTATACAGAAAAACAGTTCAGGGCGCCATCCAGGCTCACGGCCGGCCATCTATAAGAAAACCAAAATGCCATCAAGCCTCCGAAAGCCCTGAAACCGCGCTGAAGGAGCCTCTCTCTGTCCTAGCCACCGAAAGCGACTTCCGCACACCCATCCAACCCGTTTTCTCGGATCTTGTTCGTATCGCCAACTTCCTCAGCCGTGCTGGCGGCGGTGCCGCCCATTGCACCTTCGCAATACTACCCAGGGGGCTATCCGCCGCAAGGGCAGCAAGATCATCGCAGCTGCTCAGCGCTAAGAGCCTGGTGTCCGACGTATCCGTACGGCATTCCCGAAGTAGTCGTTCAAAGAAAGTGATTATTTCTCTAGGCGCTTCATTCTCAGTGTCGGTAGTTACGCTATCGCCGTCGATGACGAAGAAGCATTGAGGCAGCCGCCGCGCAAAGTGTCCGAGTGCTTCTATCAGTTCGTCCTCCCCGGGAGAACGCCTTAACTTCTCGATATCAAGGGGTTTAGATTCCTGCACGGGGTCGCCCTCGTGGCCACAGCTCGCCTTCATCGCCTGAAATACCAAATCCCTCAAGATGCGTTTTCGGTATGCTGCTCCGTCTTCTTTCGCTCCCGTCGGCAGCGACCAGTACACATGTGCGTCGCCAGGCTTGAGGACGCCAATCAGCTCGGTCACTATCTCTCTCGCCTGTGTTTGCGCCCGCGGGCCGGCATGTAATATTAATAAGGGCGGACTACTGGAAGACACCCAATCGTCTAGCCGACTAAAGAGCTCATTCTGCTTCTGATATTTATCGTAGCCTCTTCCGGCTCGCTTGATGATTGATTCTTGTTTTGACAAGGCGGCCTCCGGCGACGTCTCGGGCGCTAGATTTTGTATGATCTCCTCGTACTGGATAATCCGGGCTCTGGTATCTAAAACTGTCGCTTGGACGTCCGTGATCTTGTATCTGATATCCCGTGTGTCGCCTTGTACATCCTCTAACTTCGTGTTGCTAGCTGATAACCTTGACATTAGCCGTGCTTAAGTACCCAACCACAAGGGCCGTAGAATGTGTCTCACCGTCTAGTTTTTGGATCGTGACGCAGGAGTTAGTCTGAACTTCAATAATACGTTGATCTAACGTCTCCCATCTCTGTGTCTGAACCAAGTCAGTCGTGTCGATTTTCCTCTCGATCTCGTCTAGACGGCGCCCATGGCGTAATATCTCGACATGAATGTCCCGTATCTCAGCTTGTGACGACACCGAAGCCTCGTCCTCGATAGCCTTGACACAGGCACGGATCTGATTGATAATGCTTTCACATTTCAATGGTGATGTGAAAAGGGCAGAAACCGCGCGCCCGGCTGAGCTACGAGCATACCATTTCACTGCCTGTCGTAGAAATAGCAGAACGTAGGCGTAGATTCTTGACAATGCGGCTCTCGTTCGATCCGTGACGTATAGGTTGGCGATAAATTCAGCTCGAGGCAGGACGTCTGTAATCTCGCTCAATGCGATGGAAAACTGATGGACGAGCTTCTCATGGCTTTGGATACCCTATCTATTGGTTAATAGTCTAGTCTAGTATTGGCGAATTGAGCTGCACTGGGCGCTGCTCCATGTACAAACCATTAGAACGAATTTCAATGTACCCCAAACTAGTGAGACGTATTCCGGGTGATGTTGCGATAATGTATCAAAAATCCGCCCGTATATCATAATAAAAGAGGATGTTTTCCTGAGAAATGGCGTAATTATTTGATCTTCGCGGTGGCTTCGGTGCATGGACTCGGTTTTCTCGACTTCGGTTAAAACTTCGGCCAGCTGATGACTTCTGGCTTGCTAGCAAATTCGCGCTTGAGGTATTGAATCGCATCTTCGTACGTCTCTTTCGTGACATCGACTCTATGAACGAGTTTAGTTAAATCCGTGCAGTCGAACGGTAGCTCTCTTACTGTGTATTGGTCGGCGAATAATACCAAGAACTAACGAAATCAAGGTCGCCGTCAAGGATTAGCCCTTGAGGAGTCGCCATCATGATATTCTACCCATTTTCTTGCCGATGCGAACTCGGAAGAGACATCGCGAGCGGTATTTTCTAAAAAGTCAGATTCAAAAAAGGTATCCAGGAGGCTGAGTCTGCTCTGACGCCGCTGTGCATATACACTACCCTGAAAGGGACCAATTCTCATTACGTTACATTCAGCTCTGTCTGCACATGACAGTGGCTGTGCTTCATAAGTTGTCACTAGCAGCAACCTCTCTTAACAAATAACAAATTCGTCATTTAGCGCATACCTAACATTGTCAATTCCTTGCACGGTTGACGATCTTAACCTAGGGACTCAATTGTCGACTAAATTCACCTTTAATCGTAGTTCCTACCCAAATGTGCCTCTTGATCCGGCGAATCTTCCAGAGACGACACTTTAGCTGATGGATGCATCGCATACTTGCGGCTTTGCTAGCTAAAATGTTCCCACACCGAAATCCTTTTAGTTGAGGTCTCGAAAGTATTAGTACTCCACCGAATCTAAGGCAGCAATTAAAGATTGTCAATTCGGATGCCAAAGGCCCGGGTTATCTCGCCCTTCAGAAAGGGCCAAGTGCGCCGGCTATGAGAAGCTGGACTAGGCGCAACCCGGATTCAATTTTGATTAGGAGAGAAGACACTGGTGGTTCACTTGGGAAGCGCACGTATTTTGA
The DNA here is from genome assembly GCA_002003505.1 of Xylariales sp. No.14919. Classification (NCBI taxonomy): domain Eukaryota; kingdom Fungi; phylum Ascomycota; class Sordariomycetes; order Xylariales; species Xylariales sp. No.14919. Next base: position 47,238 of record BDMC01000084.1, on the reverse strand, counting down.
ATTTGGACGTGACTTGGGTCTCGCTAAGGGAAACGAGCGTAATTCCCAACGCCCTACCCCAAGTAGCAACCACACAAGCGTTGTTGGAGACAGTCAAGGATCCGGTAGTGATGCTGTTACATATCCGCAGACTATCGCTTCCCCCGGACCACTGGATCCCCTCGGTCGTTGGCACGAGAGCCCCGACGAACCGTGGCCGGGTTTGCCTCTCCCAAAGCCCCTTCGCAATTCTGCTCCCAGGGCCTCAGTCATTCACTATCAGAACCAAGTTATCGGGAGTACATCTACCGCCCGCACTACCTTCGAATCTGTAGCCTCACAGATCTCCTCTAGCGACGACGTAATAAAGAGGTTCGCAGAGATAATAGGAGATATTGGTGGCCCCGGCATGGTCAGCCGCTCCGGGCCCGAAACTTTATTTCGTAACGATCACAGTGGGCCTCGGGTCACTTATCGAGCACCCCGCGGCGTCGATGAATCGTCATTGCACGAGAGGCAAGAATCACGACGGAAGCGGCACCTATATGCAGCTCGCACAATATCGGAAGACCTAAGTGATGAAAAGAGGCTACACAAGCGGAGACTCTGTGCCATTCAAGACAGGCACCCGAGGCATAATATTCCGAACGAGTTTAAAACAAGATGCAAACCAAAAACTCGGCGCCGGCCCCCATCACAGAGATAGTCGAGTTACCTCCGCCTCCAATCTCCAAAGCATCCGTACGCGTTAATAATCGGGCGACCATAATGCTTGAGCCCACCCCCGAGTGGCAACAATTCTACAACCAAACTCGGCGTGAAATGGATACGCAACGCAAGCCTGAACCGCCCCCGACAGCAGCCATGCGCCGGAGGTCCACAGATAATGGCCCTCCTAGCGATAGCATTACGCCTTCTCTCTTGATCCTACGATGGAGGAGGTAAAATCAAGGCCATCCTGTGGTAGAAGGCGAGGCCCATTAAACATGGAAACACGGTGTAAAACTGCATTCAAAAGAAAGCTCAAGCTTAATTGCGAGTACCACCGAGCAAGAAAGACTGCTGTAAGTCACAAATCGCCCCAGAGAACATCAAACAACATATGTGATGCTGACAAGTCGTAGTGTAACCGCCACGACTTCTCCAGATTAGAAGAAGGCTATCTCATGTCTTTGGCAGCTCAAGCTTGGAATTAGTCGATAAGATCAATAGGTGAGCTTGGGACATTCGGCACCGGCGCTATCAAAAGCTTCGAATAAACTGCCCGATCCGCCTATTAGTCGCGCATGGGCGAGAAGACAATATATACAGTGGCTCGAAAAAAGTCCCGTCCGCGTTTTCGCAATTCCAAAATATCGTCTCCGCGCAAAGTTATATAGCTCCCCTCATTTATGGATAAAAAATAAATAAAAATCAGTTTCCAATAAAAAGGCCGTTTATTAATCCTAAGCGTTTTTCTGGTTTTATTAAAGATTAAGAATGTATTGTCATGTTAATTTTTATTATGAGGGTACCTAGACCTTGTCAGAAAAGCGGACGAGACTTTTTTTGAGCGACTGTACGACAGCAAGATGCCTACCATATTTCACTAAACGAAACTTATGCGCTGCAGTATTTATGGCACTCCGAGGAGAATAATGGGCCTCACACCGCTTCTAGCTTGCAGTGTCAGACTTTCAAGCGCACTATCATGCCCCTCGACAGATGGCCCCTCCAGAAACGATCACAGCAGTCTTCGTTGTAGTCTAGAAGCACAAAAGGTAGGGCAGGATATTCTTCTTCTACCTTCAAGACTACAAATAAGAAGCTAATTAACCCACGATATTAGAGCTGGTTTTAGAATCAAGGAACTCGGACAAAGTAAAAGAGTAGGCAGAAATATGATTCAATTAAAGATGGAAATTCATCAGCGATCAATCTATCTATCCTATGATAAATAATTAGAGCCTCATACATGTTAGAACGAGAATTAGCAACATAGATAGTTCTTAGGCCTGTCGGCTTACACACACCAGTTGAAGTTATTGCCGACTTTTTCTATACATTATTCCTGTTAGGTTTGTATGGTCGCTGATTAGTAGATTCCACCTCGAATTTAGATTCCAAGATTCAGGTGGGTGTTATTAGGATGGTCAACGTATGTTCACTTGTGAGTTCCGTCTCGTCCTCCTCAGGGCCTCTGGGTATTATTATGAAGGAAGTCGTTATGTATGTTAAATTAGCAATATTTAGAAACAGAAAAAAAGAATTATCACAGGAACAAGGGTCTCTCGCCCAAAGAGTCTGAGGGGTCGTCCTCCAGCGAATTCCCCGCACTTATTTCGACTGGCGACTAAATACGTCGGAGACTAACCTAGGTTAGTACGATATACTGGCAAGTATTCCAGGCGTAGCCCGCCGTACGTTTTTATTATATCCTTTAGTTATGCTCGCCGGTTTTTTAAACTAGAATTAAGTCACGATCATGTCGGAGAGGGCGGCTTCATAAAAACTACTTCTCCTTGAGAGGTAGCTGCATTCATACGCTCGAGCAGGGTTTGTTGCCTGGGCACTAGCTGCATCTGCAATATCCTATCCTAGGTTAGTAGGTTTTCGGTTGGGGTTCAGCTTTAATCTGAACGAGTCTAGGCAACCAGGCAAGAGGCCTCAGAGCCTTATGGCTCTCATCTCGAGTAACGGTGCGTCTACATCCTTTTATGTTATCCTGACAAGTTTCGAATAAAGGCCAACATAATGAACCCGTCTCAAAGCCTATCGACGTCCGCAGGAAGTAAGCGCACAGCAGGAGCTCCTGAGATTAGCCAACACCCTGCCAAGCGACACGCCAAGACCTTGGGAAGTCCGATAACTCATCTCATTATCCATGAGGTAACATGCTCTCGAAATTCACCCGGTCACAAGACACATGAACCAAATAGCAGATTCCTCGACGTACCATGCCTTTTCGAGAACGATTGTAAGGCGTCTGCATTGAGGGGTTTGATTCCCTTCTCGCACCATGACGAGTATCTTGAAGATCATCCAGAGGTTTCCTTCACCGTCATCAAGCAGTATGACTGTGAGCAGTATCATACCAAAATCGAAAGGGCCTTTGAAAAACGGAGGCTTCCAAATGTCGGGATTCGTGACGCAAGTATGATCCGCCCATATTTCTACGTGTTAGAAAAGACCGGTCCCGTTGCCGAACCTGTGAGCGCTCGCCTAAGGATCACGTCCAAAAGTCTAATACGCTCTTTGAATATCCTCGAATCACAGAGAACTGGGAGGCCGAGAGCAGCTATCTTCAGCGACAGCATAAATGCGCCATATATCCCACTCTATCACATCCGTGAATTCTTGGACAGCGCTACTCAGCTTTTGGACCAGGCCGATGTTGTAAGCGTTCAGACACTGTTTGGCTACCTTGGCGACGACTTTCATAATGACTATACCGAAGCGAACGATCTATTCAAATCCGGCCGTGTTTCTAAGAAACATTTTCCAAAATTATTCCAGTCCAAGGAGTTGATTGTAACACACGAGGATGACCATCCGGTCGTTATGATGTCGGAAAATTGTCTTTATTCTACAAGCGGGGATACTGTAGAACTAAGCTGCACTCGGTTATCCTTCAATGGCCAGTTCATACGAAAGAACGCCAAACTAAGAGTTGTCTGGCCTTCCCACTCCGACACTATAGACATTAACTTGCTGATTGCCTATCCTCTGAGGCTCGATACCAACGGGACGAAAGACCGCCTGTTTCAGCGGGGAGTAACTTTCTGGTCTTGTAGACAGAGGCGGTTTGTTAGCTACACAGCACCGAAACGAACTTTCGAGATCCAAGTTGTACGACACTGCTTCCCGAGATCATAATGTAGCACGGCAGAGCGCTGACACAGATGCAGGTAAATCCAAGATACATGATTGATATGGAGACTTATCACCAGAGCATCCAGAAGGACGACGATGCCCTTAATCAACAGGGAACCATAGAAACAGTAGACATGGACCAAGATGCCCCCCCAACTGAAGAATTCACTATTATGCTCCCGCCACGAATACTAGGGTTTGGGCTGCACGACAAGAAATGGAGTGAGTACTATTCATATGTGATAAGTCTTGTAACTGACATACGACACCAATATACTAACGTCAGGGACAGAGATACTCCTAGTAGAACACATTCACGACATACAGTGGAACAAGAAAGCATTTGACAGGCTAGTCTTGGCCAAGGAGAAAAAGCGTGTCATCACCGCCATAGTCAAAGAGCATGTTTTAATGGATACATCAACCGACGTCATTGAAGGCAAGGGAAATGGGCTCATTATACGTAAACCTACCCTCCGAGTTTCCGGGTTCACCACTAATTTCTCTTATTCAGTTCTCCACGGCGCTCCGGGAACCGGAAAGACGCTCACTGCCGAAAGCATTGCAGAAGTAGCAGAGAAGCCGCTATATAGAGTTACGTGCGGGGATATCGGAACAGATCCCAAAGACATAGAGAAGTATCTAGAGTCTGTGCTTTACATTGCAACCATGTGGAAAGCGGGTAAGTTGCCCATACCGTCCCACGTTTATATCAATAGAGCTCAAAATACTCTTACTGACGAGTATTCACCCATCTAGTTGTTTTGTTTGACGAGAGCGACGTCTTCCTCGAGGAGAGGACACAATTCGATCTCCAGAGAAACGCCCTCGTCTCCGCATTCCTCCGCGTGCTAGAATACTACGACGGGATCCTGATCCTAACAACCAACAGAGGTACGTCGCAGCTCTTGATACAAAACACCACACCGTACGAGCAGTCCAGTCCGCTAACCCAGTATCACGGGCCAGTGGGGACCTTCGACGAGGCCTTTAAATCAAGGGTGCAGCTCGCGCTTCATTATCCGAAGCTGGACAAAGACGGACGTCTCGAAATATGGAACGACTTCATCTATGAGCTGGAGAAGACGAATCACATCTCGGGAAGCAACGGTGTAAATTCCGAACAACTACGCACCAAGGTCGACGTGCTCGCACGAGAGGAGCTGAACGGGCGCCAGATCAGAAACGCGATCAGGACGGGCAGGCATCTGGCGTCTCAGGAACGGGTGCCTCTGGCGTACGATCATCTGCGTACGGCGATTGAGGTCACTAGGGAGTTCGATCGGTACATTGTCAAGACGCACGGGCACACAGATGATGAGTTTGCGAAAGACCAGAAGATAAGAGCATAAGATCAGATAGAAAAGGGGGCTTTTCTTCTTCTTCTTTTTTTCTTTTAGGGAAAAGAGAGAAAGAGAGAGAGAGAGAGAGATTTTCACAACGTGCTTATCTCGATACAAGAGACAACTTTCATCCGGATCGCTGAGTTGATAATGAATACTACACCAAATTCATCTCGTGGAACTAAAGATTGAGACAAACTAAAACACATTCACATTCGACACATTGCCCTTCAGCTATACTCTTAAATTAACAGACTTTTTGATCATGATTTATCTAGGCATAGTATACTCATGTTCACCAGGCGATGCCCACGTATTACCCCCCACGGTGCCTGCACGTCGTACATATATATATCTCCAATACCCCTATAACATCATTGGTCCGCGCTATTGCTTAACAGATACCAAATAAGGCCCTACGCCCAGCCAAAGTCGAGCACGAGTTTAATCCCACACACATAGAGACCCCGCTACAATCTACTTCTCACCACCCCCGGCGCCCGGCCTCCGGCGATTCAACCCATCGCTCTCCTCATTCTCCAGCACCCCTTTTCTCCCCTCCTCCGCAAGCCGCTCCTCACTCTTCCCCGTCTCCGTCCCACAGCCCAGGATACCACTACTCGCATTCGCGCCATCGTCCGAGGCCCCATCAGCAGCAGCGGCACCGTAGCTGCCGCCCGCGCTCTCCATGGTGAAGGGGCTGGCGGTCGGCGCGTCGAGGAGGCCGAGCTCGTGCGCCGTGAAGAAGCGCGGCATGAGCAGCGCGCGCACCGGGATCAGCGCGAAGATGAAGACGGGGAAGCCCACGGCGGCGATGGTCTGCGTGATGGCGAAGGTGGCGCCGAAGCCGGCGAGCTCGACGAGCACGAAGGCCCAGACGGCGCCGCGCCGCGGGATGCGGTTGAGCGGGTGGTTCGTGGGCGTCAGGTTCTTGTCGCGGAGCAGGAACAGCAGCTTTGCCGTGATGCCGTTGGCCTCGAGCGCCTGGTAGCCCATGATGAAGAACAGGCCCGCCAGCACGGCCTGCGGGATGAGATGGAGGACGATGAGCAAGGGCCCCGTCGCCGTGCCGAGGGTCAGCAGCCCCTGCGCGAGGTTCGACACCCGTTGCTCGACGACGTGCGTGCGTTTATACGCGTGGTGGCCCTTGGCGTCTGGGTTGTTCTCGTCCGCGTCGACTTCCACGGCCGTCACGCAGAGTGACTCGGTGTGGAACGGGGCCTGCGGGATCAAGCCGTTGGGGAACGGCAGGCCGAGGATCCCGGCGACGCCGGTCGTCAGGCCCAAGAGGAAGATGTCCCAGTGGAAGCCCGCCGGCTTGCGGAGGGGGAACTCGGTGCCCTGGGCGATGAGGGAGGAGACGTTGTGATCGAACCAGAACAGGACCGTGAGCAGGATCGCGAACGGGAGCGCCAGGAAGACCTCCCTGACCTCGATGTCCCAGAGCGGCACGAGCCACGGGCGGTCCGCGGTGGGGGAAAAGGGGCGCGTCGTCGGCAGCCGCTCGAGCTCGACGGACCGCATGCGGCCGAGGTGCACGAACCCGGTGAAGAAGACGACGGTGAGCGGCGTGCCGTAGTCCTTGAGGAAGATGCGCACGGGGTGCCGGAACAGCGCCGCCTTGCCCAGCTCGCCGCAGATGTACGCGATGGCGAACACGAGGAGGGCCACGGACAGCGAGAGGTAGAACGGCGCGCCGTACCCGAACCGCTCGAGCACCTGGATCCCCTTCTGCAGGTAGATGAAGGCCACGTAGAACCCGAAGATGTCGCAGGGGAAGCGCGTCACGTATTTCAGCCAGTTGCACGAGTTGGTGACGGCCAAGATCCAGTGCAGGAGTACGGCCCAGAGCCCGATCCAGCACATGAAGGCGAGATAGTTCGTCCCCAGGGGCGTGATGATGTCGTAGACAGTGCTAGGGTCTCTGGTTAACGCAATGCGAGGAGAAGCAGGGGGGTTATCGATATCATGGAGAATCGTACTAGTTGAATACGGTGATGGGACCCGTCACGCCCACAATGACAAGCGGTTGGCAGGCAATAAGCGAGAAGACGACGGCGCCGAGCACGGACGCCAGCAGCACCTCATTGACGCCGTATTCCATGTTCGTCTTGGTGAACATGTCCAAGCTGAACGCTAAGGCAGGCAAGATGCTATCAGTCAAGTCAGCTACTGCTCCCGAGTGAGTTATTACCTAAACACAGACACTGGAGGTACTAAGATTTAATAGAGCGAGGGAAGATCGCAGCTTGGGGAAAGCAATTGAATGAATAGGAAAGAGACCAGGCTGCATACTTCGCGAAATACATATATACCGTAGCAGGAACAACACGGTAGTCCCAGGCATCGATCCAATCGCTCCAGTAGTAGGGAGCGCGGCGGCGCACATCGTTGATCATGCCACGGAAGAGGTGGATCTTCCACCACCTCGGTGCCGGGCGAGTTTTCCTAGAATTCGCCGTGCTGCGGCGATCCGCTGCGCCAGTGCCGCCAGGCCTGGGGATAGAGCCGGGGCCCGACTCCGTGTCGGCGGCGGCCATATTTTAGCAATGCTCGGCGGCGGACGCTATAGTGCTTTTTTTTTAATTTTAATTTGTGCAGGGCCGGCCGATTGGTCGGCTTGCCGAGGTGTGCTTGGACCGACGGCGAAAGGGTTTCTGGGGTTGGCTTTCAGCTTTCAGCTTTCAGGGTCGAGAAGATTATATAAGGAAGATACGATACGTATGAGACCTATAAATCGGCAACAAGTAAAAATTAAAAAAAAGGACCCAAGATAGAACTAGCGGAAGCGGCGCCTCAGACGGTTATTAGTATGGCATGTTTACCAGGTATACAGCACGTTCACACCTTATCAGATGATTTCTCTCTTACAGTAAGTATAACTCCGCTATGATCGGCTAAGCGGGCAGGTACATAAAGGTATAATGTCGCTGAGAAGAAATCCGGTGAAGATAGTATTTACGATATCGAGAGTCTACTAGCGCGAGACGGGGGGGGACCATCGGCACCTTATTTAAATCTCAGGAATTTAGACCCGAAATACCTACCGTCAAAGACCCACGGAAGCCCACGGCGCGAATCTTGTGTGTCGGGCATCCTAGTCGAGAAACTGGTCAGGATGAGTGTTGGTGGGTGGATAACGCCGCACCGTCCCCCACAAGATGCGAATGATAGGCATGGCGGTATAGGTACCGACTGTATAGGACAGCCATATGAAGAAGGAGGGAAAAGAAAAAAAAAAGACGAAAGCCCAGTCAAAAAAAGCTCTACGCCGCTATATACAACGAGTTAGGTAGTTTGTCTGAGACATCGTATACAGGTCAGCTTATGTGCAAGCAGATGCAACCTTCGCTTGAAGATCGTGCATACAAGCAAGGTCCTTCACCGCAATCAACAAAAGAACGGACGAGAAGAGTCGGGAACCAAATAGATGAATAATAAAATACCCGAGCGTAAAGCGGTAATGAGCGCCATAGCGTCAATACCCACGAATGCATCGTCGGCAGCAACCGGTGGGATCAATCGATCAACCGAGCCCTCCCTCCCGCTTATGAAAAGGAATAACGGACAAGAACGAAATTCCGGCATCTATTGGGTGATATAGAGCGCCACTTTCTTGACATCATCATCCACCTCGATACCAATTGGCACCCTTTTGTATGACCAAGTTAGCTCTACGGCGCCCGCCCTATATGTCGTCAATTGAAAAAAAAAAAAAAAAATGATGGCGGATAACTGTGTAACTGTGACTCGCCGGCAGAAGCCGTCTCTCCATGGATAGGCGCGGTCGGTTTAACTTGCGCTAAACCAAAGTTGGGGCCCGAAAAGGATCCCGGGCAGAATTTTTGAAGCCTAACGTACATAGCTCTACTTACTCACCGAGGTTGCATGAGGTACCCCCATGCAGCTACACTTGACGAGACGTTCTGCTTTCTCATCTTGACCTAAGAAGAAGATGGTGGTGAGCAACATAGGAATGGAATCATCTTGCAGAGGAACTATGTTCCCTTGAGAACTGTCTAATCTATTAGTATAGAGGTCCCTACGTGGTATATGTTGGTGTACTATTCACTTTTCTCCCCCCTCCCCCCCCCCCCATTCCTTCTCGCTTCACTCTCGTATCCGTTGGCAGCCTTCGAAACTAATGTAACATAAATAAATATACATAGGTGTTGTAGGTGTGTGGTGCTTCAGTTGAGTTGAGAGCTTTGCGACCAGTCATATTGGTCGTCTATGGCGCTGAATGGCAGAGTACAAGCCCTCGAGCCCGGCCCTGAGCCTAAGCGCCGTCTAGCTAAAGCCAAGCGATTTCACGTGATGCCCTGCGTACGCCAAAATCATGCTTCCTTATATACAGTGCGGTGTATCCTTTACATAATACTATCACAACCATCACCTCGTATCCTTGCCTTCGAGCTGTTGAAATGTGGTTGGATTAGGTGATGACGGCTCTGATGACCCTGTCGGTGGTGGTGGTGGTTTAGCTTCCTCGCCAAAGTACTTCGCGAAATCTTTCCGGTCATCGAAAGGCCGTGGGCCAAGTAGGCGAACCATATCGTCGCGTACGAGAACCTCCTTTTTCAACAACTCCTCAGCGATGATGCCCACTTCCTTCTTCTTTTCAATCAGTAAATCCTTGCACTGCTTATAAGCATTCTCCACAATTCTCTTGACTTCCGCATCAATCGTTTGACCTGTTGTCTCCGAGAAGGGTTTATGGATACTGCCTTCGTCGTTCCTAAAATGAAGAGGGCCGACCTTATCCGACATGCCCCACTTCGTCACCATGGATGTAGCCATCTTCGTGACTTTATCGAAATCGTCGCTAGCACCTGTTGTAACGGTGGGGAAGTGAAGCTCTTCCGATATACGGCCACCCAAAGTCATGGCCATTCGGTCCATGAGCTGATCGTAGGTCATAAGATAAGCATCACCAGGTAGATATTGGGCATACCCTAAGCCCTTGCCACGGGGAATAATAGACACCTTCAGTAGAGGATCGGCATAACGGAAGTACCAGCCACAAATAGCATGTCCGGCCTCATGATATGCAACTGTCTTCTTTTCGACAGGGTCAAGAACTAGGGATTTGTTCTCAAGGCCGCCAATGACACGCTCAATGGCTTGCTCAAAGTGCTTTAAGGTAATGGAAGCAGCGTTGGTCCGCGCGGCTGTGATTTGTTAGTTCATGTTCCTTTGGGTTCATATACCGAATGCTCACCAATTAGCGCCGCTTCGTTGACACAGTTGGCGATGTCAGCACCGGCGAAGCCTGGTGTCAGTGAGGCAAGCCGACCACTTAAATATTCGATATCTTCGTTAGTCACGATCTTTTTGAGGTAGACCTTGAAGATGTCCTGGCGACCAGCCATGGTTGGCGCATCAATATTGATATGTCGGTCAAAACGGCCAGGTCGCATTAGAGCCTTATCGAGGATATCTACTCTATTAGTACCAGCGAGAACAACGATCTGCTCGGTCGTATTGAAACCATCCATCTCCGTAAGAATTTGGTTGAGGGTAGCCTCTCGTTCATCGTTGCCGCCGAATCTCTGACTCTCACCACGCGATCTGCCGATGGCGTCGATTTCATCGATAAAAATGATGCATGGCGCATTCTTACGCGCATTAGCGAAAAGGTCGCGCACTCTCGAGGCACCTACACCGACAAACATCTCCACAAATTCGGAGCCGCTGACGGAAAAGAAGGGCACACCAGACTCGCCGGCAGTAGCTTTTGCGAGTAGAGTCTTACCGGTACCGGGTGGGCCGGCAAGAATAGCACCACGAGGGATCTTGGCACCTAGCCTCTGGAATCTCTCGGGTTTCTTCAAGAAGCTGACGAATTCCATGATTTCCCGCTTTGCTTCATCCATGCCGGCAACGTCAGAAAACTTCACCTTGATAGCGGTTTCGTGACTAAAACGTTTGGCTTTGCTCTTGCCGAAACCAAAAACGCCACCACCGCCGCCGGCACCAGGCCCACGGCGGCTTGCATACACTAGCAGACCAACAAGCAGAACTGTAGGGCCAAATGCCAGGAGAAGGTTCATAAAATTGCTCTCTCCAGAAAAGCTCACTGGAATTCTGTCGCTGCTCGGGATGCCAAGTTCATTCTGAGCATCTTCAAGTCGCCTCTCAAACCCGTCAACTGAGGCAATAGAGAAGTAATAATTGAAGCCCGGACGTATAGCAGCGGATTCGGGATACACAGACCGAGTGGCTTCTCGGTCGAGCTCCACGATGACCCTGTGGCCAACAACCACCATCTTTTCGACAAGGCCTTTATCGAGAAAATTCCTCTTGAGCTCTTGCCAAGTGATCTCCCTACCGGACTCTCCATAAATAGATGCGTAAAGATACCAAGTGAGGAGCGCGGCACCAAGGGTGACCCACCAGTCGTTGCCCTTGAGTGGGTTGTTTGGATTAAACGGATTGAACGGATTAGGCGGGGGATTTGATTTGAAGTCTTTTCTCTCAGACTTAGGGCTCTGCTTATCGTCCCGTGGCTTTTCGCTCTCCGGATTAGTCCTGTATGCAGGCTTCTTGCCAGTCCGATCCGCAGACAAGTCTTGGTAGCTTCGAGATGGCCGGGATGATGCCTTACGTTTCTCCTCTGACTCAATCTGAGCTAAGTTCCAAGCTAAATCATTGATACCTTTCATGACCTTTGGAAAGTCGGCGATCCCAAAAGACCCAGTCCGCTGTTTCTCAGCCATGTCTAATATAATTCGCGGCACTCCTGTTTGACGAATGTAGCCAAACATAGTCAAGTCGTACTCCGAAGGATTAAAAGGCCCCTTGTTTAAGAGGTCTAATATCATTTGAATCTGGTCTTCAGACAGGTGGACCCAACCCTCGGGCAGTGGGCGCCTGCCACCCCCGCTAACCCCAGAAGAATCACCCTGCGTGTCCGCTTCGGCGGGACCGGGAGAATGAGTGCTCTGAACTTTTGGTTTATCGGCGTGATCTCCTGCTTTCTTGTCACCACCTTCTGGTGTGGGCTCGGGCGGCTTCTGGCCGGCTGAGTAAAATCGAGGAGCCTGAATGGACCATGCCGCAGCAGTTGTGCGTAGGAGACGTGGCGTTCGGAGGCTCGTACGCGAAGCGACGTTAATGGATTGGCTAGCGACCCGCGCGAAGCTAGTCGACCGCCGTACTATGCTTGACATGCCGGGCGATTGGGCAACTCGGCGACCCGACCGGAACAGGCAGAGGTCTGTGTTGAGAGGTCGAGAGGTCGAGAGGCTGCGAGCGAGAGTGCGAGTCAATCGGGTGTGTGCGTGCTATTTCATGTGGACAGCAATTCAATGAACTAGCTAGCCACACGGTAGATGAGGTTGACTTGTTTATCGTGTGTTCTAGAGAACACAGCTCCTGTCAGCGTTAGTGTCAGTGTTAGAGTCACCGACCTAATTCGAAAGTTTCGCCTCAAGTTCGCTATGTCAACGGCTCATGTGGTTCGAAGCAGGTGGTGGTTATTAGAAAGCTTTCCCTCAATCGCACTAGTGCGATAGTAGCTTAGCGTATCTTATCAGGAGGCAACAGCCTCCGGTTGGCTGATTACGCCACCATGCCTCGGATGTATCGGATATAAAATTTCCGTCTGGGGCCGCGGGACTACCTGGGTAACTTATTCGACTCATCCATCTCATGCAGTTGAAGAGGTGAGACTCGGTGGACGGTGGTAACTTAGTATTTCTCTACCTCCGTTGCATCGCCCAATTGGCTCCCAAGTAAAATCGGCTATATCGTTGACGTTCCCACTAACATACCCGTAGTTATGCTTCTAGGGAGAGAAAACCCGGTCACAATGTGCAACCAATAGAATTTCGAAACGTCAAAACTCCCGTCTTCTCACAAAAGACCCTGTATCGTAAGCATAACCCGATTTTAAACAGTGCGTATTATATTTGAATATATAATATATATACTGCTACAATCGTTCTCAATGATGCCTTGGTGATAACGTACATGCCAAAATAAATATAATCATGAAATTAAATTGAGATTTGTCATCCCGGGTAACCCCCCATTTTGCACCATAGATACAAAAATAAACGCCCTTCCCTTTTAGAAAAGCAAAAAGGAAGGCCGAAACCACACAGAAACTCCAGCTTTAAATCATCCTATCCTCCAGGCTATAAATATGTAGGTATCAAGACAACGTTTTGAGAAAGAAGAAAAAAGGAATAGGGTTTGTATGCCCCTTTCAAAATGCACCCGCTTATACCGTCGTATCAATGCTCTGCCGTGTCATCGTAGGTTTCGTTCTTTACTTCGAGCCCTAAGTCTTCGCTTGGATTGCCTTTCTTTTTGAGCAAGTGCTCCTTCGCTCAGCTCCCGTCTCGGCTCCCGTCTCGTCATTAATCCTACATCGTACTTCCATTTTCGAACCCAGGGTACGGGCCGCCCGTAAACTCAGCCCAGTCCCAGTCAAGCGTCATAGGTAACTGCCAGAGATCCTGCGGCAAAGTCGGCTGAAATCCGGTCGCACCGTTTGCTCCTCCCGCTAATCCTGGTCCGACCCCATTCGTACCCATGCCACCCATCATCGTCGACGGCGACCCTATCGGTTGTCCGAACCCTGTCAACTCTGCAAACGATCCCATATCCGCCGGATCAAACTGTTCCGACGGCCAGCCACCTGTGTCACCACGCGGCGCCGACCCGTTGGACGATGTTGCGGTGTTTATCGGGCTATACCCGTTGGTATTGGCCTGGGAAGTACTATTCGGGGTTGTCGCAGCACTAGCATTGTTTTGCCGATTTTGTTCGCCGTTGAACTTCGGCGAAAGCTGTGCCACTCCTGGATTGCCGTTGCCATTGCTGCTATACATATTTGACGTCGGCGTCGCGGCAGACGACGACGGACGAAGTGTGGCGCTAGATACTAAACCGTGACTGGTATTGTCTCTGGAGTGTCTGTTCAAATCGGCTGGTTTCCGTTTCTTCCGTGACGCCGCATCCTTTTCGGCCTTCTCTATCACCACTTTGGCAATACGCTCAAATTCCGCGCAAACGCCAAGCATACGGTACACACCTCCCGTTTCCGCCTCTTGGCCCAGTGTTGACAGGAATGTCACCACTAGGTTCATGAGTCGTGTGTCTGAGCGTGCGCGTGGGTCATTCGGGTTTTGCAGGATGTTCCCGAATAGTGTTACTAATGCTGAAACCGGGAAATAGAGCGCCATCCTGTATTCATGAGTTAGCGTAAGAATCTAAAAGCAAAAAGGCATACGTACCAGACACATGAGAAATCACCCTGTGGGATGTACTTCAATAAAGATATCGTGGCTCTAGCAGCGGATGCACATAGTGCAGCTGAAGCGAACACTCTTGGGTTTAAGGGTCTCGCATTTAAGCCTTGTATGGCGTAATTTGCCAATCGACTTGTCCAGAGACCATGATGTATGGACATCCGGTGAATGGTTGTAAGGGCGTTGTAGTAGGAAAAGTGAAGCATAGCAATGTGCAATATTAATGGTGTATGCGACGCTTTTATCTCGTTTTCCGGGCGGTAGTCAATGTCGATACTATCCTTCCAAGTCTCAAGGTCCTTGTCAAGTTCTCCTATTGTCTGTAATAATTCGCCGTCTGAAAGCTTCGTCGCCTTTGTCGAGTACAGCCTCTTGTAAATTCTGCTCTCGATCACCGCCAATTCGCACATAACACGAAACAGATTCATTTTCCCCTTGCCGTTAGCAAGGGGAATATTGCCTATGTGGTCGGCCGGATCGGCTTCTGGAAGTTCAACGTTCATGTCGTCATCGTCTTGCGCAGGCGGCCGACCTGACCGAAGACACAGGTCTTTGTCTAGCATGTAAGCAATCCAAAATACTCGTTTCCTCTGCTCGATCTCAATGGGATTCAGGTTGAAGCCGGTGCCACGTTTGTGGAGCCCAATACTATGTGATGACCTAATAGCAGCTGCAACGAGTAAGAAAGATGGTTGAGGGTTGGGCGTTCCTTGCATAAATAAAGCCATGCCAAGCAAAGCTTGTACACTCAAAAGATCCGTGTTACGCATAGCTAACTCGCTGAAGACGCCCATCGCGTTTTTTATATATCCCCAGGCTTTTTCATCCTCTTCTTGCGGTACAAGATTACTCATAACGCGAAGACGATGCGCGATGGCGAAAACGCAGTTCAAACTTGCCCACCAGCCGGATCCTTCGTACGGATTGGCCGAGTACTGCCTTTCCACCAAGTGCATGAAAGTGGGTTGATGAAATAGCGGGAAGATGCAGTTAAAGTTCTCAAAATAGTCTTTCAACAGAGACAGTGCTTCAGGTTTAGGCGGTAACGGTCGGAAGACAGGGCGGTGAAAGAGATCGGAAAAGACTTCTTGCTTCCACTGAGTCCATTTATGGTCGTCGAGCGAGACCTCCGATATCATTCGTTGAAAAGATGTATCGCCTATCCTTTCGTTCACCCACTGGATACCTTTGGGTGAAAATATAGAAAAACCAGAAGAAGATCCTACCGGTCAATTAGCGGCGTTGCTTAACATCGTGCTTTCTTAACTCACCGATATATCTTGTCTCACCGTCCTGGTTTGTCACCAACGAACACATCATTTCTGACAGCGCCTCAACTTCCTCCTCATTTTTCTCATCTAATGGTGGGGAATGGTCCCTCCCAAACTCCCGCTCTCTTATCGGTTCAGGTGATGTTAATGCGCTCTGGGGGGCAGAGTCCAAACCGTCAGCACCAGATGTGGCCTGTGATGGCGAGGTCGGGTTTGAATGCGATGCTTGTGAGGCAATGGATGCATTTTTCTGTTGTTGCTTCTCAGCGAGGCGCCTTTCTAACGTCGCAAGATCCGTCGCTTCATCGTCTTCTCCTAGGAGGCCTTAAATAGGTCCGTTAGCCTAACTCAGCATTACAGAGTCTATACAGCGCCTGGTAGAATAAGATTCACGCGTCGCTGGAAAGGGGTTCGCGTACCGGATAACCTAAGCAGACTTTCCATACGCCCAAGACGATTTTCCAGGCCCTCTATGTATTTAGCGCTATAGTGTTCACATGTTAGTCCGTAGTCGTAGAGCGGAGAGGCATGATTAGGCTGCAGGAGCATCATACCCTTTCGGGGGACTTCGCTTCTTCTCGACCTGCGTGAAGACGCAATCCGTTTTATAATTTATACAGTGAGTGCAAGCTGGCAGCTTTCCATCGCATTTGATCTTTTTCTTCCGGCACATATCGCATGCCTATGATACACATCACTATCATGTTAGTCACCTAACCAACTCGCCACGTTCAATGCTACCCGTCGCGGAGGGCCGCTTGGAAATGGCCGGGAAGCTCACCCTTGCAATTCTCCTCCTCTTTGCCTCATTGACATCGTCGAGTAGTGAGGAGGGATCGAATCCCATCTGAGCCGCGAGCTCCGGGGGCAGTACGGGAAGGCCATCGTGACTATAGGCTCCAAAGATCGGGGGCGGCTGGTTCATCAGCGGCGGAGGGTGCATGCCCGGAATCTGGAAGTTCCCGGGATCAACCCTAATGCGGTCCATGGTGTATCGCGAGCACTCGTGTCTTTCCTTGATGCTCTATCTTGTGCCCTATTTAGTGCAGTTCTTATCGTGGTCAGTCGCAGCCGTAGGAGTCCAGTCGTGGTTGTAGGAAAGAGAGGGTAGATTAGGTGAAGCAAAAGTTCTGGGCGAAGGAAGCAAACGATGACATATGCGAGGGGCTTCGATTGATTGGCGTCTGTCAGGGAAATCAAGGAGCCAAGCTAGCATGGAACAAGTGTGGAGGACTGAAAATGAATTCAAAGGGGGAAAAGAGGTACACTACAGCAGACAGCAGCACATCAAAAAATATTGTGACGGCACACCTGATATCGGAATCGGCTTGGGCTACGAGAAGATAGATAGATACTTAGGCTGGAAGAAGTAGGTAGCTAGCTAGACTAAACTGTCTGCCTGTTGATATGTACATACTATAATTGTTGATACCATCTTTAGATCCCGCATGTGCATGGAAAGTACCTAAGTACCTAGGTTAGGCAGTGTACCTAGGTAGCCAGGTAGGTACATATGTAGGTAGAGTAGACCAATCGTGCCATAGGACTGCTAGTACCCGGGTCGTCACACTACGGTAAAGGTGATAGGTACAACTATAGTGTATACTATCATAGTACTTTTTTATTTTTTCCCTTCCATTGACCATATTAGAAATCAAACGTGGGTTGGCTGCCCATACCTGCCCTGCCTATTCGTTCGGTAACATGTGCGAAGGGGGGGCTGAGCCGGTTAGACGCCGAGACGAGACAGTAGTACATACATGTATCCTGTACAGGTAGGTGTAAGCAGGCAGGCTTAGATGGATGGATGGATGGAATGTTTCTTGCGGTCTCGTACTCGGATCGGAGTAGTGTACTATTAGTCTATTAGTCTAGGTATCATTGATAACCCGAACAGCCCGAGAACTTGGCAACTATTAAAAGACCCATGTTGGCGTACTGTTAGGTGGTGTATCGGTATCGGTAGCACCACGGCGCCAATTCACGCGACCAGAAAAAGCTACCGGTATTATGGTAATTGTTTCCTACTATAGTATCAACAACCTACTTGAGTGCCTACCTCCAGGTACTTTTTATGTCCGGACTGCTATCAGCGCCTACCTACTACCTGTAGACGGGTCTTTGTCGTGAAGCGGCATCTGAGGTACCTAGGTAGGTAGGTAGTAAGTACATGTAGTGTGGGCACCGGTCGAGTGAATGGGAGACCCTGCAGGTTGGGATATTCTCCGATTTTCTGCTCTTGCGAGTGACGACTTCGAAACCCCTTATCCAGACACTGAATGAGACCGTCACACGCACAGACCCAGCGAATCAAACTCGGATTACAGGCATGTGTGTATGTACCTATCCTCAGAGTCCACCCCCTCAATATAGGTGAAAAGAGGTCATCCTAAGCACAAATGTGACTAACTACCTGGGTAACTACATAGTATACTATAAAACTGCTACGTAGGGTATCGTGGGGACGTAAACACCCACTCGAAATGTTTGAAGTAGCGTACGAATAAATGAATGAGTGGTAGTGGACATTCGGTTCGGCTGTGGAGGTTATAGTGAGTTTCTGTTACCTCTACAGGTGTACGTTAGGTGCTCTAGTGCAGACTACCTGTAGGTACCTTACCATGTAGGTAACCCTTACCCAATTAGCTGGATGGAAGATTCAACCCAAGTTCGAATTATACTACGTAGTAGGTAGCTTAGACAATACATACAGGTATGTACTATAGTAACTGGGTAGTAGTGGTTAGCTGCACATGTACTATGTATATGATGATATAGGCACCTTGACAAATTATTCGAGAATCGTCTAAGCCACGCGAGATACTCGTCACCAGAATTCCGTTCTCCCTCTGCTTCATTTTCTTCAACATCCGGCGCCAGGAGAAGGAGGCAGGGGCCGGTTCAACCAGTAACGTACTAAGGCTGCTGTGGATGTGGTGTGTTGTTTCAATGGACGAAAGATGTCCAGGGATCCCAGCCGCTCCCGGATTCCAGCATGCGCTCAGCACACTACTATCTAGAACTAGTAAGTCCTGTGCGCGCGCTCAACGGCTGCCCGCCAGGTACACACTGCTCAGAGCGGGTCGCGGCCGTTGGCTAGACTTGGCGATTTGTGAAGCACTGACCGATTACCCAGTTGCGGCATTGAGAGAACAAGAACACGATGAGTGATGGCTCGCTTGATCGCCATCCCTCCGCACAGCGGTACCGTGGTGACTGGCGCCCTCGCTTATTCAATGTGGTGCTGTCTGTATGCGGCAAGGACACCGCATAAAGCAGTACAGGGTATCTCTACCATGCACGAGAAATCCTCATGGCAGGATTATCGATTAAGTATTGGGGTACTTTTTTGGGCATTGCATGCACGTTGGCGGCGTTTAGGATCTGCCGCCCGTGCATGTACCTCAATGTACTACGCCCTGTTGCTATGAAAAGAAGACTGCTACCTACCTACATATGTAGCTTTGCTCAGCCTTCCGAATGGCCTCGATGAAAATCATATGATCCTCCATAGGACGAACATTTTGGCGCGGACTTTCCCTCTAGGCTTCTTATTGGACTTATCGAAGTATAATGGGGTTCTGCAACATATTTTGTAGCTAAGTTAGAATCTAGTTGCGCATTGGCAACTATAGTATGAGGCATTCCCATGTCCATATGAAGCGCCGAACTCAACAGCAAGGCTCCGCGTTTCAGGTATCGCGCGGATTGTCATGGGGGGTTGAAGAAAGCAGGGGAGCCCAAAGCCTCAGATGCTCGGCCTCAGATACCGAGCAGAGCACCTACACGACCGCGCACAAGAGGCCTCAATTTGGGAAGCCAATCAAAATTTAATATGATGTGAATCACCTAATCTGGCAAATTCCATTATTGCTGGCACAGAGCCATGTATTAGTACGGTATGTCGTGCGGCAGGGATTTGTCACGCCAGGCCAGAGCGATGAGAGATCGGGGGGCTATGTAAGGAAGGTCGGCCAATGTCACCTCGAGTTTCACGACCGTCTCATACTACCCTTCTACCCGGCACTCTATTATGATATGATTTTTTACCGTGGGCGAATGATAACGCCCTTTCAAGCCTGTAAAATTAAGCCTTCACGACATGTCTTAA
This sequence comes from Xylariales sp. No.14919, assembly GCA_002003505.1. Classification (NCBI taxonomy): domain Eukaryota; kingdom Fungi; phylum Ascomycota; class Sordariomycetes; order Xylariales; species Xylariales sp. No.14919. Next base: position 27,422 of record BDMC01000084.1, on the reverse strand, counting down.
AGCTACTCGAGTCATCCCAAATGGAACCATGTTTGAATAGTATGCCGATGAAGTTCTGTATGACGATATGGTGTGCTCTCTGCTTTCGCATAAGATACCCCGGCAACGATCGAGGTATGATAAATTCAGCATGCGGAAACGGAGACACGGCTCGGTCAGTGAGACAGTGGATAATCAAAGCATTACTCCCTTCAATAGATTATGAGGCCTGTAGACCATGCCGTCTCAAATGGCGGATCTTTCACGCTTTGTCGGTTCGAAGCTTCATTATATACAAGAAATTGATCTTTAAAACCGGATCTGGAGTGCAAAGCTTGCCTCCAAATTCTCGCTCCTTTACGACCGAATCCATTCCCATAGAAGCGCCAGATTGCATGCGAAGTAGGAGCATACAGGTGGCGCCCGGAGGATATGCTAATCTCAAATGTCTTCCGTAAATCTAGAGAAGGATACGTGAGATCGTGTCGATCTGTCATGAGGTAGGTGGGAACGGCCCACCGGGTCCGGAGCGAGCGTCGGAGGGTCCAGGGCATGATCGTCGGAAAACGGGTCGCTGAAAGGACCCCGTGTCTCGACAGCAGTTCGGGCCGGACTCGCATGGAAAACTGGGGTGCTGGTCTCTTGCAACATGGGGGCGCCGAGAGCTAATCTTGAGAGGGGCGCTTCACCAAAGAAATTTTGTGAGGCTCGATAGTCGATCGATTGATCGCTTATTCTGGTTGCTCTCGGATCTGTGTAGCCATCACCACCAAACTGTATGACCGGAGGTAATTTTCGGCCAGAGATCTTCGCAAATCCTCGCTCTCCCCCATCCGTTGAAACCGTACTCCTTGAGAAGCGGCCATGGCCCGATAGATTGGCCAACGCTGCAGGAATAGCGAATGGGACCGACCGCCGCCGTTGGGACATATCACCATCACCAGTGGGGGGGCCCCCGCTTCCTCCAGTCGTCATAGCGCCATACCCTCTGTCATTTCCAGACCCTTGTATGAGTTTGGTGCTAGACTGGCGCTTCTTCCATCTAAGAATAACGGCAGCAAGGATCAAGATAATCGCAAGCCCAGATATCGCCCCAACTACGCTCCCAGCAATAGTCGCAGCCGATGCATTGCCCGAATCCGAACCGGAAGCGGAAGCGGAGGTCGAGACAGAATCACCCCCGCTGCCTGTGTCGGTAGGCGAGCCTATTCCATCGCCGCCGTTGGCTGGGGTAACGTCGGGCTTGGCGGTGCTAGTAGAGTAGGTTACACTAGAAGATGATTCGGACGTCGACGTCTCGAGTGCTGAATGTGTAAATACCGAAGATGAAGAAGACGAAGAAAAAAAAGATGAAGAAGACGAAGAAAAAAAAGATGAAGAAGACGAAAAAGCCGGAGAAGAAGTAAGTGATGCTTTAGAGCGAGTGCTACTTGTGCTTTCGCCAAATACTGTTACATTTCCGTCGCTTGCAGTAGTAGTAAATGAATGAAGAGAAACAGTCGAGTTGCTAGAAGCCGAAGATGAAGATGAAAGAGCTACAGATGTGTTAGCATAGACTATAATAATGTGTTGAGGTGCACTGATTATACGGACTGGAATTGGATAGGCCACTTATAGAGGGAAAGACTGGGGCCGCAGACAAATGAGTGGACGTAATAGGCGCATAAGATAACGTGGGAAACGTGGTAGGCATAGAAGATCCCGAAGGTGTCACAGTCGATTCTTCTACGACTGACGAGGAGGATGATGACGGGCCTGCAACACCATTTCCGTCGTCGCTAGCACTGCTGGTCGAAGTTATATCCTGGAGATATGTGGATGATGAAGGTTGGTCGGTGGTACCGGCGACAATTGACTCTGTGGAACTGCTGGTGACTCCTACGGGCGTAGCCGAGTAATCGTGCGGCAGGGTCCTAATTATAGTCGAACCGCTAACATCAGTTACTTGAAGAACGGAGATGGTTTCGACGATGACGACGACGTCCGAGGCGTTCTGCGAACCATCATCCGAAGTATCGCGCCTGTCAACTTTCCTGTCTCTCTGAGAACGAACGTGGTGGATGTGCTGGTGGTTGTGCTGATGCGAAGAATGGACGTTGCGATAATGAAGGTGAGTGTGTCGTCGTGGCTGTTCTTGTGGTTGTTCTTGGTGTTGCCGACCGAGGTCCCGGGCCTGAGGGAGTGAAGACCCAGAAACCTGATCGGTCATCGCGCTGCGTGGCGGTGTGAAATGGGGAATACGAGGTGCTCTCTCGATAGATATGCTCGATAATCTGGGCGGCGTCTGCTGACTCGCTGGAAGTTGGTATAACGAATGCGCTAGGTTGTCGATCGTGCGGGGACTTCCATTATCATTACCACCCTCTCAGTCTGAATTTTTCGTCTCTTCTCTTTGTTCGCGGTCGCGTCGTCTCTACCTGTTCCTCATCGTTGATGTTGTCGGCGAGAGTCTGGTACCGGACATCCACACCTGGAGGTCGACGGGGCTAGAAAGGGAGAAAGAAGGAAGCAAAAGGGATTAAGCTTTGGTAAAGGACCATGTCTATAATAATAACACGGCACTAATACGACACTACCCTATCGAGACCACCCAGAACCACATCCCTATACCACTACGCCCGATATAGAACCAATTTTTAAAATGAGCAAACGCCCCTTCGGCCCCTTCCAAACAGTGGGACATACGTCGTGTCCAAGCCTTAGTGTAGTGTGTGTGTTGTGTGGTGTGTGGTGTGTGTGTGCGTGTGTCCGCCCTTTGACTTACCTACCTAGACCCTCCCCGGCGGGTGCTGTACTGGGCAGGCAACTGGACAACCTACCTACTAGGTAGGTTAGGTATAAGTCAGGGCTGTCCAGGGCCAAGTGAGTTACCCAGGGCAGAAGCCAGGGCTAATGCCAGGGAGACCTAGTAGCTCCCGAAATCTACCCATACTAAGCACACTATTCCGTACACTAGTGGTGCGCAAACAGGCCCTGGAAAAGGCCTGAACAGAGCCTGGAATGGTTGTAATTGGTATTCCGGGCCGCGATCGCTATCTTGCAACTCATCTCGCTTGCTCTGAACGTCCGTACGTCTGGGGATAATTCCTACAGGGGGCGGGATACGCATGTCCAATCAGAGAACATCACCTTGCCCGTTTTATCAACTCGGTGCAACCATGACCAGGACCACCTTGTTTCCTTCTCCCTTGTACAAGAATGAATAGCGTGTGAATTGCGTGTTGTTTCGCAAGATCTCTCTCGTCTTGAACACAACTCCTCCAACGTCTCTACCCCCTATTTCCCCTTTACGAGATGTTAAACCAAAAAAAAAAAAAAAAAAAAAAAAAACTAAAAAAAACTATACGCATATCACTGCTACCCATCTGTTTGTCTGTTCTCGTCGCTCTCTTCGACCCGCTACGTCTACACTCCCAGGTAAGTATCAAGGCACCATGCAGGAACGTCCGCCAGCGCCAGCGGCGTAGTAAGACTTGGCGTGGGGGATAATTGCATGCGCAGCAGGCTTATACGAGACATGACGATCTCGTATTTCTCCAGGCAGAGATGACTTGTGAGAGTCCAGCCACGATAACACAAACGCATTTCTCCGCCGGCCACGTGAATTTGTAGTACACGAACATGCTCAACTCATCAATTCGAGACTTAAAAAATATCGTGTCTGGTCGTGGGTTGGGTATATGTGGAACTCGAGGCACTAGATGTGAGCCGGATATTTTTCCTGAAACGCCTGAACAACCGACCCTAATGAACATCGCGCACAGGCCCCAGAGCATGTGGATTCGCTCATTTACCATCGCTGTTCTCACAGTCTTGGCCATCTTCATTTAGGTTGATCGTCGGCTACATGTGCGTCATGATCAGCAGTCGAAACCAAACTACACTATGAATGCGCCGTTCAGAGATTTGGTAGGAATATCTCCGGCTTACAACGCCTGTACATAAATGCTAGAGTTAACACTGGTTGGTGGAAGTATTCTTGGCATTACCATGGTAATTATATTGTGGTATTCAGATGGTGCATCTCCACAACCAGCCAACCAGCCAACCAACACGTCAAGACCTCCAGTCTTGATGGAGGGAGACCAAACAGCTGCTTGAAATCCCGATTGAAGCTGGCAACTAATGCACTAACCTAGCGTACATGAATCAAGTTCAATCAGTCAGTAATAATTCCAAAGTGTCTAGCCCTTGCAGCCGTCCAAATCGAGGGCATGTTTTTAATAAGCTAAAAGCAAACAACTTCTTAGGACTCGGGAATTATAGTAAGGCTGATTAGAAGCGTCTACGTATTTTAGGGCCGTATTTCAGTCGTCGCTATACAAGTAAAAAGCCGGAACTTAATCGAGAGACACCGATGCATAGAATTAGGCAATGGTAGGTCACACGCTCTCTTGTACAAAATACCACCGACGGACAAGACGGACGTCAGTATGTTGTAACTCTGGCAAATATCCTCCTGGATTGTGGAGAAAGAGCTCAGGAATGATAATTGAGTCGACAGCCTTTGTTGGGTATCATAAGATATCGTAAAGCAACAGCCTCCCCCACTTCCCATTCCACTCAAGAAGAAGATATAAACATAAACACCAGTAACTCCAATTAATGCCCAGATATAACAGAGTCTCACGCAAAGGCCACCCTCTTCTTCTTAGCCTTGGCATTCGTGCCCGCCAATACGGCGTCCGAGATGCCGTCTTTGTCATCATCGCCAGGCGTCTTATTCCGCTTTCTCTTTTTACGTAGCGAATCTTTCGTTTCATCAAGCCTAGCCTTCTTCTCCTCTTCTTTCTTCTCGGCCTCGACACGGCGCGCCTCGCGGATCTCCTCCATCTGTCGCGCCTTAATCATCTTAGACTCGATCTGGCCTTCTTTCTCGGCTTGTACCATGGCGAGGATTGTGGACATGCTCTCCTATTGCATAATTGTAAGCTTCCGTACCAATTTCGTGGGTCCCCCGTGAGGCCGCAGCATGATTGTAAATGTTGCAACGTACCTTGTCGTCGACAAAGACCTTGCCCTTCTTTTTCCCCTTAGGCTTTGTGACGCCGACGGGCGTGATCATATTCAACTGGGGGATTCCCAGCTCCTTTTCAGTGTAAATCTTCTTCTTTTTCTTTTTCAGCAAATCGGCCATCGTTCGGCCTTTCACCTGCTTTCCCAAGGGCGCGGACGTGGGTTTCTTCGACTTAGAGACGCCATCTGAAGGGCCGGACTTAGACGACTTGCTCGAAGCGGTTCCGGACTTGTTTACGGCATGCTTATTCTTAATCGTTCTGGTTCTTTGCTGCGCCATCTTGTATGCGTATAAGTATCCACAGGCGTGGAAGTGTAAGCAATGGTCGTTGTCGCGGTTGATGAGAGATTGAAGCTCTAGAAAATATTTTGGGGCAGAGAGCACTTATCGATAACATTAGCACTCCACTACCATCGTACTAAATAGCTTGGCGGGTAGGCGGGGGCTATAGTGGATACAGGCGATAACCAAGCAGAAAGATCCAGAGCCCAGATAGAGCAACTCAACTCGGCACCTAAACAAGGGACTATATTCTCAATTACAGAAATGCACGTTTGCTGGTTGGTCAATTGTCATCTAGCCTGGTTTGCCGCCTGGTCATTAAGACCGATACTCGGAATAGAAACCTAAAAAGTGAAGAGGTTCACAGAGGCAACAAACCGCCGACTTTGTATTGTAGACGACTTAACTATCTTTACCCAGTGAACCCCCCAACGCTCACTAAAGGTACCTACTTAGGTAGTTTTGCCCCTCCATTTCAAATTTAAAAGAAATATTAAAAAAACCGGTATTGAAAAACGCAACCACAATGGGATCCACGACAAACCCTCGCTGGGCCGCCCTCGCTCGGGACACCAATGAGACCAAGATCCAGCTGGCGCTGAACCTGGACGGAGGTGCATTCCCACCTGATACAGATGCGAGGCTCAAGGCTGCAACGGAGGAAGGCCATGCCAGCCAAGCCAGCAAATCCCAAACCATCAGTATCAGCACTGGCATCGGCTTCCTAGACCACATGCTACACGCCCTGGCGAAGCACTCCGGCTGGAGTCTGGTGCTGGCGTGCAAGGGTGATTTACATAGTACGTTTACAGCTACCACTTTGATTCCCAAAAGACGAGTTCTTTCCGTGTTTTACTACATTCCGGTCGACTTGGCTGCTGGAAGCAGAGCCTTGGGGCCTAAGGTAGTAGCAAGAAAGGAAAAGCAAAAATCCGAAAAGAATAACCTGAACAAGCAGGCAATCAATGCTGACGAAACCCTAATAGTCGATGATCACCACACAGCCGAAGATGTCTGTCTAGCACTAGGATACGCATTCGCATCAGCGCTAGGCTCGGCGTCGGGCCTGGCGCGCTTCGGGTTCGCCTATGCGCCCCTAGACGAAGCCCTATCGAGGGCCGTCGTGGACCTTTCCAACCGGCCCTACTGCGTGACGGACCTCGGCCTCAAGCGCGAGAAGATCGGTGACCTCAGCACCGAGATGATACCGCACTGCTTCCAGAGTTTCGCGCAGGCCGCGCGGATCACGTTGCACGTTGACTGCCTCCGGGGTGAGAATGATCACCACCGCGCCGAGAGCGCCTTCAAGGCCCTCGCTGTCGCCGTCCGCAATGCGACGGCACGGGTCCCCGGTAAGGAGGGAGAGGTCCCGAGTACGAAGGGCACATTAAGTGTATAATAACGAAAAACAAAATCGAGTCGTTAAGTATAGAGGCTAAAAAAAATAGAAATCTTGAAACAGAAAAGAGGGAATATATCTATTCAATGTCTGGGTCAAATGATGTTATTCGGCGAATACAACTTGCGAATCACACAGGCGCTAAGGCCGTAATGAGCACATATCTAAGTATTACAACCGACGAAAACCAACGTAATATGGATCATATTTTATATTGTTGAACATTATTACTAGCATTAATTAGACCGATATTGTATTCCGTATATACAATTTTTTTCAGCCATACATTTCTCATTTACAAGTCATAGCAAGCCGCATATAGCAGCTATCCGAATATTTGTGCGAGGTATCAACGTTATCCAATCTCCCACACCATTATCCTACACAAGTCATCCAAAGGTAATACCGCCATTCACTCAACCGTCCCCCGATTTTCTTAGCGAGTGTACGTGCCATCGCCGTAGTGTTGTTGCTGCCCAGCAGCTGGGTAGGAGGTTCTCTCGGGATAAGCGGTTTGGCCGTCATGTTGGAAGCCAGACTCGCCGTACTTGTTGTACTGGGGGCCAGCCGCGGTGCTCTCAGTGTTATAGCTGGGCCGAAGCTGATCAGGCTGGGTGTCTATACGATTTGAGTGTTAATTGCTATTCTCACAAACGAATATGCATATATGCGTGGGGAGATCGGGCAAATCCGCCCGTACAATTTGATCACAAAATCGCTACTTTCAGATAAGAAAAGAATGCGAAGGATTACATACGTTCAGGTAGAGTATTAGGGTTAATCGCTTCCTCCTCGGAACCCTTGCTTCGGCGGAATCGGCTGAAGAAACCCCGCTTGGCATAGCCAGAGGTGTAGCCGTTGGCAGGGCTAGGGCCGAAGCGGCGCTCCTTGCGACGATGACGGACAAGGGCGATCTCGAGGAAGGCCGAGATCAGGAAGAAGACACTGGTGATTGAGTAAGCCTCGAGTCTCAGAATCGATAGTAATTTTAAAGGCTAAAGGGGTTGCATTATCGTACTCACATTGCAATAATCGAAACTGCTAGGACAGCGCTGTGCATTTGGCAGATCTGGTGATAACTGGGCAATCCGGACCCAAGACGATCGGATGCGGAGTGTCTGCCGAAGATAGTACTGACGGTACCCCTGCATGAACTAGCACCTCCTCGGTTGGCTTGCGCAACGTAGATAAAGGCACCTATGAAGGCAACGTCGAGAATGAGTGCGATGCCCGATGCGAATGGATGGCCGGCGACACAGCAAAGCAGCAGCAGGCCAGCTAGTGTGTATAGAACGCCTATGCCCGCTATGCCTTCAACCGCTTTTGACCATGTCGGGATATTGTAATTGTGTCGCGAGGCGACGGCGAGGAAGTATGAGAAGAGGGCTAACGCCACCGCGCAACTGAGGAACTGTATGCCACGGACAAACCACTGTAGGGCCTTTAGGGCCAACCCTGATTTGGCTCCCATGTTGCGGTGTTTGTGCAATGTGATTGTACTCGTATAATGGGAGGTACAGTGATCGTTGTGTTCGATTCGGGATGTTGTGGGATGGTGATAGACCGGATCCTACGAGAATCAAAGCTTGGAAATGTAACAACTAGATATGAGATGGTGTAGGGGAGGGCGGCGATGGGGGAGTACGTGGAAGATGTATTAAAAGCCGGAAGAACGGCAGAGGAGTGGGCGTTCAAAACAGTCGATCATAGACCACATACACAGTAGCGCAAATCAGGGATCATAATTTTATTTGCCGTAAGCCATGGTGACTTTGCAGACTACTTTGCAGCGGTCCAATATTTCTGTTATTAGCACAGCAGAAAAGCTCAGGGAGCCCAGCTGTTCGTCTACGGTTGGCCTCGGAAGATAGACTTCGATCGGCTTCGTCGATGACGAACGATCAGGCTCAAAGCCACCCTCCAACTCGCTAGCTTCGAGGGCGTCTGTGAGCGTCTGTCGAGTGTCAGACGCAATGGTGGCTTTGCTTCTGCACCCGGCTACCCGCAAGCGGCCATCCCATGACATCAAAGTACCGACACTAACGAGTCAGCCAGCCCCCCGATTTGCTAGGCTTGGGGCAAAGCCACACGCCCACGTCACTCCTTATATAGCTCCTACAGGCAGCCAAGCCAGAGCGCCAAGAGACCCTGGATTTTGTTTGCTTAAGCCACAGTGTCATTTATGGCAGCTAGGAGGTAGCTAGGAGGAAGCTTCCGGAGGAGGTAGGTAGGGTACCTAGGTAGTTAAATGGACAGTTCAGCATGTGAACCATGCATAAGCGCGTGTGTACCAAAGGGCGGAAAACAGAGGTCGTCTTGGCATATACAGAATGCCCTCCTAGATAGTCATCTACAGTTTATGTTGAAACGTGGGTCTTGGTTGGCCCTGGTTGACTCTAGAGCGTGCAGATTGTGCTTAAGGTTTAACTCCTGAAGTGAAATGCTAGCGAATACAGAGCGACAAGCATATGTATGATATAATAGATGCTTGGTGTTGGTTTGAAATAGATTACCTATAAAGTTTACATCATAGCATGATGAATGTCGGCCGATTGGACTGTGTGTTGTGTCTCTAATTATGCGTAGGTCCGACTTCCCTCCACATCGTCGTCGCGCACGCTATCTTCGGGCATTTTGTCTGGTCGTTGTTGTCCGTGAAGGTAGTTTGCAACCAAACTACCTAGGTAGCCCGCGCCCTCTTGAACGCCCTAAGCAGTTTTCACGGTGCTTCTGGGCATATAGACTGCTCTGGAAAACAATGTCATATTCCCGGCTCAAGCTTCGTACCAATCGCATGCTAGTCATATTCTTGGTTGGGGATGGATGAGCTGAGGGGATCTTGCATGATGGCTTAAAGCACAGTATTAGTGAATATGGGCATTTTCGCGGAGTTGACTAGGTATCGGTCCTGAAGGATACTCTTTTCTAGGCCCCTATACCGTTGCTTGAGGAGAAATTGGCAAGTGAGTTGTGGGCAACAAAGCCCTATCGTTTCGATTTCCCCTTTGCCTTTGCGGCCTTTTCTTTGTCTACAGACGTTTTAATAATGTCGTGCAGATCCCCATTCCTCCTGGCAAGTAGTAGGACATCGTCGGTGGTGATAGTCGACCGCCCTGCATGACGACTGAAGCTTTCCAGGTCGTTTGCAACGTTTTCTGACCATTCATTAATCATCGGAAGACACGTTGAGTGAGCATCAAGACAGTATACCAATTTGAGTCCACACCATTTCTGTCAAAGCACCAATGAATTGGGGAGTTACGTTGCGGTTTCTGCGCAGTGTCTCCTCATCCACCATTTTGCCCACTGCGAACCACAATGCAGCCTTCAGCCTCTGATGACAAAGGACGCACCGTCAGTGCGAAAACTCTCACTTGTGATGTGGGCTGTTGCCATTTTTTGCTTACTTACCTCCTGAACATCTTCATCAGACTGATCGGCCATTGGTGGGGGGTTCACTTTGTTTCTACAAAGTATAGGACTCGCCGTATTACTAGTAGTTGGTGAAAGCTGGTCAGAGCTGGGTAATCCGTGAATGACACGCGACGAACGCGTCGAGATAGAAATGGTGGGGTCAATGATTTAGTCAGGTAGACTTAGATACTGGATGAGCTTGAGCTTTCAGGTAAGCTGAGCGCTGAAGGCACGCGCTGAAGCTACCTAAGGTATCTACCTATCATACCTCTAGGTACCTAAGTCTAGGTAGGTAGATAAGAATACCTACCTAACCTAGGTACCTAGAAAGAAGCTGGGCCTAGCCTCTGTTGCGGGGCCGCAGTGCCGACCGGTTTTTGTTTTATCCCTCGTTCTCGTTCGCAAAACTCAAAGCTTACAACATCTCGCCAGCATCCCATTTTACCTCTCACCCTATCATTCTTCTTGTATTCTGTTTCTATAACTGCCCGATACTAATTTCCCTAATATCCTACATATTTATCTATATTTACCACACGGTAAAACCTTGACTATCAATTCGTAATAACAAGTACCACCACGCGACAAATCACCTATTCGCCTCTTCCAATCACTGTCTCCCGACTTTCCGGAAAAAAAAAAGAGGAAAAAATTGGCCAACGCAACCATGGCGGATGAACTCACCGACCTCTTCACTCACTTGGGTGAGTCAGTATGGAGCTTGGTCACCTTAATCTCGAACCGCATGACCACCAATGTTAGCTCCTCTATCACCAACATGACGGCGCAGCAGTGGATTCGTCTTATCGCCATTGTTGGTGCTTATGCGCTCTTACGCCCCTATATCATAAAGCTGGGCGCGAAACACCAAGAGAAGCAATTCGAGAAGGCCCAACAAGAGGTCGCCGAGATCTCTCCTAACGAGCTACGCGGCGAACTTGGCATCCCTGACGAGAGCGATGACGACGACGAGGTACAAGGCGAGACGACAGCGGCAGATTGGGGCAAGAAGGCACGAAAACGACAACGGAACATGATCAAACAGCTTCTCGATGCCGAGGAACAGCGGTTACAAGAGACGTTCGACGAACAGGAGGACAAGGATATAGAAGAGTTTCTCGTCGAATAGCGTTCCTTTAAGGACTAAAAGAAAAGGTCTTGGCCAACCATATCAAAACAACATTGCCAACTTCGGTCAGCAACGGCATATACCGAATGCCTGCACTGATTTTCCACTAGCATCATGTGTCCCGGTGGTTTGGTGAGCTGCAGGGTTAGAAAAGTACTGTCCTGCCATTCATGCGCCGGTGAGATGAGACCCGTTGTGTTTAAAATACGCCAGCGTGACAAGTCATATAATAGCGAAATCGGTGCCTCCGGAGTTGCTCGGAGTGCTTGTTGTGTCATCTCGTATGCGCCGTCTTTAACCGTCTCTTGCTTGGTATTTGCTGCTGACCTGGCACCCGACAGGTGAATTTCGAGTTTTATGCGGACGTACACGCTACGGTGGCAAGATGCGTACGATTCGTACGTATTAATAACCTTAGGGTGCATCTCGACATATTCTTTTTCGATCTTGGCGTGATACGTGTAGACTTACCTACCTGCCTACTGAAGCAAGTATGTCGGTGGTTTAATATTGAGTAGACACGGTCGAGAATGATGCTTATCGTTACACCCTTGCTGCCCCCCAATGAAGAAGGTCTGCACTGTCCAAAGCCGTAGCCCACCCACACCAAATTAAGTATGGGTCTGACTAGGATTCCAACGACCACATCGAAAATCTAGGAAATCGCAGCCGCTCTCTTGATACACGTATAGGTTTCGGGGGTGACTTGGACGTTCCAGAATCCTGTAACTGGGCTAGCTGTACGACTCCCGGCTATTTTAACATATCTCTATTCTCCTAATGAGGCTGTTGACGCGGTAGCTTGTACAAATGGATGACCCTGCAATGGTCTGCTCTGCTGGCGTGTCAGGGGCTGGGACTAGTGCACAACTGCCTGGCGATGCCCCCGAAGGCTGTGGGATCGATGAACAGGTAACCGTTCGTTCTGCACTTCTTCGCGAATCAGAGATTAGCAGCGAACTTCGACCGCGGCGCAAGGGACCGACCCTTACTCGACTAAACTGTCTAGCGCTAATCATAGGTCTGCAAGTTGGGTCTGGTATTTTCTCGGCACCCAGTCTGATTGCCCAGCAGGTCCGTTCCCCTGCAGAGGCCGTAGGTGTTTTTGTCGCGGCAGGTTTGCTTGTTTGGACCGGCGCGGCCTCGTTTGTCGAGCTGGGACTGCTTGTTCCTTCCAATGGAGGGATCCAGGACTATTTACGAGCTAGCTGGGGTGATTATCCAGGTTACTTGTTTTCTTGGATATGGGTTGGTGTAGCAAGGCCCGCCGGTAACGCGGTCATATCTACCATCTTTGCAAATTACCTGCTCAAAGCTTTACGACCGGCCGATCCGATTTCGCCATGGCCCTCCAAGATTGTAGCGCTCGGTTGTGTAGCCTCACTAACGGCCATCAACTGTCTCGGTGCGACAGCAGGAGCAAAGGCCGCTAACATATTTATGATACTTAAACTTGCTACTCTTGGAAGTATTATTGCCATTGGGTTCACAGCCTACGTGTTCGGGTACGGGGACGGGGTACCGGCTTCGCATGCCGGCTGGTTTGGATGGGATCAAGCAGGTCACGATGAGCCAGATTTATGGGGTTACCTCGGCAACATCTCCGCGGCCGTGTTTACGGCTCTTTTCTGCTATGGGGGCTGGGAGAATGCGAGTTTCGTCGCAGGGGATATGGATAATCCCGCCAGGGACCTTCCGATAGCCATCAATGGGGCGATGGCGCTGGTGATAGTCGGGTTCTTCTTGATGAATGCAAGCCTATACATCTGTCTACCTTTTGATGTGATTAGAGAAAGCAAAACAGTGGCGGTGGTGAGTTGCCGACTTGGGTCGGCAGGGACCGATGTGTACAGCTAAGCTAATGGGGCGACAGGAGTTTGCAAATCGAACAATCGGAGCATGGGGTGGCCTCATATTCACCATTGGGGTGGCTATATCGGCTATGGGTGCTTCTAATGCGAATATATTTGCCGTTGCGAAGGTCACTGTTGCAGCCTCGCAGCGTGCTTATTTTCCTCCGATATTAGCAAATCTGCACTGCCGTACCGCCCAAGAAGAGGCATCCTACTTTCGCCGGGCGTTAGCTTGGCCGTTTCGGTTGCCTGTTCTGGCCTTGGTAAGGCTGACACGTAGGCTACGATGGGAGTACTCCACGCCCGTGTACGTTTCGCCCAGGGCCTCGACGTCGCGCCTAGAGATGACTCACTTATTTTCCGTCCTAATCCATCGACAGATTCGCACTACTTTTAAACGGCGCCCTCACATCGTTCTTTATCCTGGTTGGTAACCTTACTGGACTAATTGCTCTAATAGGTGATATACCCCCTTCCCCTCTCCTCTGGGCTCGTGATATGTATGTTGCGACTAATATAGTACTAGAGATGATGAAGTATTTTTGTTACATGATGTCAGTTCTAGGCATATTCATCCTCAGGCAAAGGGTGGACAAACAGTTACCAACCGGATCTCATCCTACGTACAGGACGTACAAGACATGGGTGGGAAACCCAATCATATTCTCGTCCGTCAGCAGCTTGTTGATTATCAGAGGAGCACTCTCTGTACTGCCTCTCACACCCGTGATTTTTTCTATTAGCATTCTCATCTTAGCTATGCTCTATAGAAGGGTTGCTTCCCACGCTAGCGAGTCACCTCTGCTCGCCTGAAAAGGAAGCTAGGGTATTTCTCCTATTTCTCCTATTCTCCGGTAGTTACACAAGCTACTTACCATCGAGGCAACACTAACACGCACTTTGTGAACCCAACTTGGAGGTTGCCTAGCTGCGGCTTAGGATGAGAAATGCCACAAGGAGAATTTCCCACCGCGCACTTCCAGGCCCCCCGAGCCCGTCAGTGGTCCCAATGCTGTGGTCGTCCATAGTATGTTGTACATCGTAGGCTTCCGCACGCGGCGGACTACCTCCCCATTGACGAAGGAAACATCCTGTACGGTGATCAAGGGCCCATTCCTCCGAGGCTCTTGATATGCTTATCTGTAAATATGATGCCGTGCCACTTTGGGTACCAAGACGGTCCCACCAGAGTTGAGTTGCACCTTTAGCGTGCAAAGCTGTCCTACCGGTCTGTTCGCGAGGTCTAGCTTCTAGAGCTTGAGTCTAGACCGGCTTGAACGTGGAAATTCGTTAGGATATCCACAACCTTGCGGCACGCGAGAGTCAGCGTGCCCTCTTTGATCTTATGTGACAACGCATCAAGTTCGTCATGATGCGGTATCTCCGATTGTTAAGCCTACCCCTTCATGTGAGTTCGATAACGGATATTTGAATCCGGGCGCACACTCGGCTTGACACTGTTCCCCAACGCCATTAGACCCTCATTATTGCGTCGACGAGATGGGAAACTGCATGTAGCATATGCCTACTGCAGAGGTTTCCTCGTTCGTGGTGTGATCGTCGTCTCTATGGCAAGATTTTGGACCGTGGCTACTAGTATTGATAAACTGGCACTGCGCCTAGCAACGGTGGGCCACGTTGTCTTTTAGTACCAGTTAATAAACGGCATCGACGGCGAGTTGTCAAGACAAGGGATAGCCATGCATGCAACGGGTAGCCGCGCATGCTGCGCAACGCATCATTTCCCTTGAACTAACATCACGGGCGCCAAAGTCACACCAAGAGCTACGAGGAAGCATGGCGCTCTGTCGTACTTAAGCTCCAATTTGCAATTCGGACCACACCATACTAGCATGTTTGCGGTAGACACCGCCCAATTTGTATTCGGATGGAGGCCCCGATGCTTAACATGGTGACATGGTGACAGCGGCACCAACGCCAACACCAGGGGGGCGAGATAAGAAACAATCTGCAGCAAAGTCGCCTATGCAATATCGGGCGTCACAAACATCGATGATCCTAGGACGAAGCCGAGCACACGAGGCTAGAGGCAAAACAGCACTCGAGCCCCAAGAAGGGGTACATGTGATACATACATAAGCTCGTAATGCGATGACACGCGTATCTATGTCGATGGGCTTTGACAACAGCTCGCAGACGGACCCTGGTTTGGGTGGTTCAGCTCGCAGCTCCTCCGCATACTCCTCACACAAGAGGTGCGGCCATTAATGCAGACCCCTCTTTGCCTCGTCAACGTGTAAAAGGCATTAATAATAAGCATCGGCTCAAGGACTGGCCACTTTGCTGGGTGATGGAGGAGGGAAGGAGGAGATTCTCGCTCATCATGGACATGGTGGGCGCCATGCTCCGATCGCACAACTGATAAAAGCATCTATCCAGAATGTGTAACAACAACAACAATAACAACCAGTTGGCCCGGATTCGTGCAAAGGTCGAAGCCAATAGGTTGGTGGTTAGTGGCTGCAGCCGTGAACAGGCTTGACTTTTATCAGCCTACCTGATAGCTACGTGTATTTGTGATTCTAATTACTCAGAACACTTCCAAAAAACGTCATCTCCTGTTCATGTATGTTTATAATGTCTACGTGATAAGAGTATTTGACTCTCGGATGCCTTCATTCTCTTCTTGTACTTCTATTATATACCTTTATGATCATATCATACATACATCTAGGTGTTTTGTTTAGAGAACAGGTCCATCCCAATACAAAAAGTCAAGCAAAGACCAAAGACCTTGCGGATCCGGACGGCGTGGACTTTTGGGTGGGCACTTCCAGCCCTGCTACGACACTACTTCATGCCCCTGTCCCTGCATCCCCCACTCCAGCCAAGAATTGTGCACCGGTACGTATTCGTCGTACCAGATACCTACGTCAAGGCCGGCCCCGCGATCAGGATAAATCTCCCTACTACCTTCTAGGTAGGTAAACAGGAACCGTCTCGGCGAGCTTTCTACGTAGTTCTATAAAGCCGCCTTTTGCTGATTTCACTTCTTTCACTTCCTCGCAGTCGGGCAAAAGACATTCGTCGCCTCTTTCTCTCCTGCGCCTCTGTTTCGCCTCGCTGTAATTTGCACTTCTATTGGATGATAGCATTGGCGGCTTAGCCGTTACTAGAGAATAGTTATTGAGGCTGTGTATGAAGAACGAGAAGCTGAGCGCCTGAGCGGCACATATCCTCCGGCGCCCAGATGCGATGCCCTGATCCCATTCTTCAATCCCCATCTGTAAACTGCGCGAATATGGGCGACTTTGATGTTGAGACCTTGTTGCAAAAGGGCTACTGGCCGAATTCGAGGGCCAGAAGCCCAGATCCAAGAAGGTGAGTACTCGATGTCGGACAACTCTGGATCGGGCGCGCGCGCGATCTGTCCGGGCATCAGGCGGGGCTGACATGTCTTTTTGCATTTTACAGCATCTCAGATACACAACCCAGATCGACCTACTCCTTTCAAGACGAGCAAGCGATTCCAAGAAGAATGCCTTACCATATTAACCCCCGGAAACCTCCACCACCAAGCGTTGAGGATGAAAACGATGCGCTTGCGAAGGAGGCCGGGTCAGTTGTCTCTAGTGTGCCGTCTGAAGAACCACCAAATCGGGGTGACCCCGACCAATACCCAATACTGCTACCAGTGGATGAGCAGATACACCAACACAACCCTGAGAGGCGGTTCGTGCTTGTGTCTAATCCTCAAGACACCTCATCCGACGTGTCTGGCTCGGAAAAGAAATCAGACCGGAGTCGCAGGTCACCTGAACGATTGGTAGAGCAAGTGTCAGAGCCGGACTTCTACGAAGCCAACACTTGCCGCAAGTATGTGTCGCCTCATTCTCGTGAGGAGAAGACTAGCAGAAAGAAGGAGGCGCGGCTAGAAGGCGACCATCGCCGTAGTCGGCCCGGAGACCTCCCTCCTATAATAACCGATGGTGGGGGTGAAGGGCGGCCGCATGATACTCGACGAGCGAAGCCGACGCCGCGAACTGATGGTCGCGGTGAGGAATACTTCTCTCCTCGTGTCTCCTCGGCAAGCTCTCGAACCCCCCGCGAGCGGTTGTTGACACCCGAGGTCATCGAACATGCGACGAATGGGCGTGATAGGTCATATTACAGAGGCGGATCGAGCCCGGATCCCCAGAGCCGCAATCGCCCAGCTCCACAGAGTGATCAATACAGCCGGAATTTTGCGAACGACCGCAAGTATAAGGACAGAGAATCTAAATCCGCTCATTCGTCTAGCCCTACAACCCAGAGACGGCGCACATCAGAACTTCCAAAGTACACGAGGCGTGATTCAAAAGAGAGTTACGTGCCGCCGCGTCAGTTCGCCGATCAGCCATCTTCCAGGTCCGATATGGAGGCACCGTTTTCAACACCTTCTCAGTCAGACCGCGACTCTAGTTCGCAACACTCTTCGAGTTCCAAGCCCCCACAGGTTCCACCACACCTAAATGATACGTTCTACTCTAGTGAAGATGAGTCGCTACCACATACTGATCCTCGCCGAAGAAAATCAGCTCTGCCGGCGGGCAAAACCGAGTACCTGAGCACACCTATGGAATCACGGGGCTCAAGTCGACGGAAATCCAGGGGCCAATCACCATTACCATCGCCGCAGCCATCTCAGACCTCCCTTTCAGATCCATACTCAAGCTCTTCAAGTTCTCGCAGCTCAACATTCCCAAGAGAATCGGTATCTTCTCGCGATGGAGACGGCGTAGGACGGCGCCCGCCTCGCACCTCTACTTCGAGAGGATCCTTTACTGCACCTCGTAACGCCATACCGGCAGCAGCGGCGGCAGCGGGTGCGGCGGCGGCGGCAACCGTAAGATCGTCTGCCTCAAATCCAAATGTACCAGCCGAGCCCCGTATATCCCCAATCGCCCCTCCGCCTCCACCAAGGGCAGGCTTCATCGTAGACCCGAGGGTGCAACCTCCAACTCCATCCACTTCTATCCCAACTCAACCAACATGGCCACCACCCAGGTTCGAGCCCCCTCCTCAGAAGAGCGCAAGCTTCAGTCCACCCATCAGCTCCTACAGACGCTATTCAACCGAAGTGCAAACTGGCGAGCTCCCAGATATCCCGCACTGTCCCCGCACGCGTGAAGAGGCGGGGCACATGGACTGGTTAACGCTGCCGCGATGCGATAACTTCAATATCTGCCCGTCGTGCTACAACGCCAGCTTCGCATCAACCGAGTTTGCGCACAACTTCGTGCTGATGCCGTTCCGCCCGCGTGAGCGACCACTAGCTTGTGACTTCGGCAAGTCGGAGTTCTACCGCATCGCGTGGCTTTTCACACGCAAATACGGGAAAAACGATCTCAACTTTTTGCATAACTTAACCAAGATTGCAGCCCAGACCAAGCCGTGCACAGGACATCGCGAGGTATCGCGCATCTGGTACTCGATCATGGACCCGAGCACCAGGCGGCTCATTGAGGAGTTCACGGTGTGCCCTGCGTGCGCCAAAGCCGTCGAGACGCTGCTGCCGAGCTTAACGGGGCTGTTCGTACCCCTCGACTCGCCCGCTGAGCCGGTGCGCGGTGTTTGCGCGATGCACCACGACCGTGGGCATGATCGCGGTCGCTTCCTTTTGTACTTTGACACGTTCGAGGGCGCGGCCGATCGTGCGCTCGAGACGCGGTCTGCGCCGAATGTTCAAGCGCTCGCAACTCGCGTCCGCCAACTCGCAGCCATCCCGCCATGCCCTGAAGACCGCACCTTGTATAACGCGCCCTGGCACACGATGCGCGCCGTGCAGAACATGACCGTATGTCCCGAATGTTTCATAATGGTCGTGCAGCCGCTACTCGTCGGCGGCGAAGATCTCACGGTCGCCGGAGATTTCCACCACGGCACCGGGTTCAAGGACAAGGCTTCATGCACGTTGTTCTCAGACCGTATGCGCAGTGTATTCCATCACGCCGTTAAGAAGAGAGATCTGATGTACCTCGCGGCCAAGGTCGATGAGCGCGAGGACAAGAAGGGCGAGTGCAACGCTCGTCTCGAAGCGCTCCAGCGCCACGGCTTCAGGGACGCCTGGGCCGCAGCCGAGAGTGAGCGTATTCTTAGAGAATGGAAGAGATATGAATGATACCCATAGGCCACTAGCTCCGGTTATAGTATGGCATCGTTGATGGTGAAGAATGATAGAATAAAAAAAAGAACAATGAGGTTAACCAAACCCTCAAGTACGATAATAAACTGGTTATGACAGGATATGATATGTTGGGGGAGGGAAGGCATCGGAAGGTTTGGGTCCATCGGACAAGGTTTCGGCTAGGAGGTTTTGGTTTGACGGTGGCGATACGGAACATTTGCGGACGTTTACTACTAACGACATATGCATTCGTGTACCTAATGGATCGAGGAGCGCTACCTAGGTTTGGGAAAGGGAACCGGGGAAGAGGGAAGGGGGCAAGGTTGGGGATGAGGTTACGAATTTATGAGCTACGGCTAACAATGACATTCATTCAGATAGACATATATCATACCTAAGGCATCGCTTCGTTCTTAGGACGAGGTATGACGCAAGAGATCCATCTTGGGGGATGGATGCTTAATTCAGCAGGAATGTTTTGCATTGCCTACTACCTATGAGTTTTGACTTCCCCTGATTGAACCATGTTGAGCGACATAGGTACCTAAGCAAAGTAGTTCGAGTCGACTTCTCAACTGCCCTCGCTGTAGATAGCTAGCTACCCCCTTCTCCCTACCTATTTACGTATGTATATACGGACTTAGGCGACCGACCGACTGGCTGGCCTAGCTGTCCCCGCTCAACTGCTGCGGCCAGCTAGCAGGGCAGGTCCCCGTGCAGGGGATGCCGGACTGCGCCTGGTTCGCGATGTTGGAGCAGAGGAACTTGGTCGACTTGCCGTCTTTGTTCTTGATGTCCACGTTCTCGAAGTGGAAGCCGTCGCACTACAGATAAGAGACCAGGGAACCAGTTAGTCATTGCACTATTGCTACTAGGTAGTATTTTTGGGGGGGCCTTTTTTTGATCTGCCGGTGTTCCGGGATCGGACGGGAGGATTTCTGGGGTAGGAGGGCTTTTTTTTTTTTTTTTTGTGTCGAGAGAGAGTTGCTTCGATAAGGTAGGAAGTTCTCCCCCCGTTCCCCCCACCGAAAAAGAAAAGGAAAAAAAAAAAATCGGGTGTAGGTAGGTATCTTATTGCTTACGGGGGCGCTGCCTGAGCAGTGGATCGCGCTCGCGATGTTGTACCGGCTGGTCCCTGTTACGTTGATCCAGCGGATGTCGCTTATCTTCAGCCGCGAGGAGTCGCAGCCCGAGGAGCCGTAGATACACTTTTTGGCAGCGCGCGGCGTTAGCAGATGTTGCATTACATAACATTCCTTTTTTTTGTTTTGTTTCGTCCTTCCCCTCTCCATCCGCGGGTGCGATTGGCCGTGAGCGCGAATCCGGCTTGCTGGCTGGCTTGCTTGGGATGAGAGGGGATGGGATAGATACTCACCGGCGTTACGTAGATGGGCTGGTTGACGTCGGTGAACTTGAAGTTGGCAAAGGTCACGTTCCGCACGTACCCGGTGCCCGCGTACGTCTTGATCCAGGCCGCGTTCGAGCTGTGCGTGCACGTGAAGTTGTCGTAGTAGATGTTGGACACGTAGTCGGGCTGCGCCGCGTTCGAGCCCATCGAGCCTATCACGGCGCACCCGGACTCGTAGCAGTGGACGTTGGAGATGTGGACGTTGCTGCTGTTGCCTTTCATGCTGATGCAGTCCTAGAACAAATAAACGGTCAGTCGGTCAATGTGCCTGGTTATCCTTGTAAAAGTCACCTTGATACGAAGAGGAATTGAGCGAATTGGGCGGAGCGGGCTGGGTGAGAAAGGTGTGTCCTTACATCGCCGCAGGTGACTGTCCAGTTTTGGAGAAAGATGTTGTTGGAATTCCACTAATGTCAATGAGAGAGAGAATTAGCATATTTTTCTTTTCTTTTTCTTTTTTCCCCGGTTACAAGAGAACCGGAATACGGCAGATTTTGAAGCGATTTAGGAAGTATAACTGACCGTGTCTATGCCGTCTGTGTTTACCGTGCTCCACTGGCTGTTACTCGTCGAGCTCATATCCAGGTTCGTCATGGTAACGTTCTCGCTGTAAGCGACAAAAGTGTCTATGGATGGACAACCGATGTTAGCTCGTGATATCTGGGGAGCGCTATGGTCCGTCGCCAAAGCCAGCATCACCATCTTCATGGCGGCTTTCCGTTGCTTTTTCCTACGAGCTCTTTGCCGGCTTATAAAACATTCCCTATATCTTCGCTTGCCCTTGTATTTTCACATTTCTATATAACAGCCGGATGGAAGGGTAGCAAAAGAAACAGAGACTCACGCCAAAACTGGCTCTGGCGCCACGTAATCCCATCAACGAGGACGTTCTTCGCATGCCAGAGCGTGAAGCTGATAGGCCTTCCGTTCTGGTTGCTTTGCCCCCGGTTCTGGTCGTACCACAGCTGCCCCTGGCCATCGAACAGAGCCGTGCCAAAGCCGCGGATGCGAATATCCGTGCCTCCCACACGCCAGGCGGCGCTGCGCCCGGCGTACGTGACGGGAAGGCTGCTGCGCAGCCAGTACTGGATGTCCGACGACCACCGCATCGTCCCGTGGATCTCGATGTCGACGTTGTTGAACGTCAGCGTGTCCATCACCTGGCCGATGTGGAACAGGCCCTCCGTCAGCACGATCTTGCCGTTCGTGCCGCATTGCTTGAAAGCCTGCAGGATCTGCGGCGTGTCGTCGGGTTCCTTTCCCGTGCCGGTGGAGGGGAGGGGCGTCACGGTGCATGTTGACCCTGTGACGTTCAGGGCGGCGTGCGCGAGCGCCGGGAGGAGGCCGGCGAGGAGGGCGAGAGCTTTCATTATCGATCGCCTTGCTTGCTAACTAGAATCGGATTGGTATTGCGTCTTCCGAGAAGCGTATGATTCTCCGTCTGGAGGAATACTTTTTCGCTTACCTATCTTGTGTAGGTTAAGGAATAGGAAATCTCAGGGCCGGACAAGGGGATGTTGTCACAACTTAACGAGGCATAGTCGCTCTCGGATGCGATCTCCGCAGGCTCGCGGGTACTTTATGTACGTATATAGGGATTTACACAAGCCGTAAGAAGGCTCCCCAAGTAGGTACTCGAGCGAAAGCGGAGATTGGTGCTCTACGCTTTGGATGGCTCTGTGACTCTGGGGAGCCCATAGGTACGGAGTTTGAAAAACTCGCGACGCTACATCATTCGAGGATAAACTAGACCCAAGGTATGGCAACGGCCCATTATTGCAGGACATAATTAGTCGAATGGCAAGTAAAAGTGGTAGGAGGCCCAGCAGGTGTAGGTTGAGCCGCTCGGCTAATCTTGAGGTTGACGGGTTCTACAGATTAAATATAGATGAGAAATTCTTGGGGGGATCGGATTCCAATGGGGCACGAGTTGCTTTCATTCACCCCAACGACTAATCTAGTACCGATGGCCATTCTTGGCCTGGGCTCGCCTGCGAGCCAAGATGCACCGCTTTACCATTGGCCGAATCCTCTCATGTCGGACATTTTAGGAAATCTGGGGAAGCGGAGCATGGAGGTTCGTGGTGTAGATAGTGCGTTGGGGTTTTAGAACATCGGTCGGTTCGACGGTTCGCCACACTAAGACTGTTAGAATCTCCGCTCCGACTGTCTAAGGGTAAAAAAAATAATGAAATACTGATATCACGAAACGTTGTTGTATCGATTGAAATACGTTCAAAATAAGAGATGATTTATCGAAGTGGTTAAGGAATGCATTGTTTTGTAACCGGGGCTTTATAGTGCCTCGTCTAATACCGTCTATCGACATTTTTCCTTGATCCACATCTAGTATGTACTCTTCATGTCGTTCATCCTTCCCTCGTCTTCTTCCGTCTCAATCGACAAGCTAGGCTCCGGCCGCTTGTGCGTTGTTGCTGCCGTTGTTGTTTTGCTATAGGTTGGCGGGAACGAGTTCCTCGAGTGGCCTTTGGGCACAAAAGTCAATCATTATGATCGAATCGAAGCGGTATTAAGAAATCATATGTAACCATTATCCAACCCAAGAACGCCGACAACGATGAGGATGATTATTAAATCACGATGGATGGGTATTGGCTTCCGAATCAAATGCAACGCAGGTGCGCAATGCACGATAGATAGCTTACTTGAGAGGATCGTAGATCCTGTCCTTGATGAATTTCGTCAAGGCCACGTCACCCCATTCTTCCCACTCGACCCACTGCTCTTCAGGGAGCTGGCTGACGCCTTCTCTGCGGGCGGCCTTCATCACTTCACGAGCGACGATGATGCTAGCATCACGGACCCGTTCGATGTGTGGGTAGATCAGGCCCTTGTGGAGTTCCTCTGCATTGAGGCATTCCGCAAGCGATGCTGCTGACATGTAAACCATCTCGTCGGTAACCTTGGAGGCCTTGGCGAGGATGGCACCTAGACCGAGGCCAGGGAACACGTAGACGTTGTTGCCTTGGTTAGGCCAGTAGGTGACGGCTTGGTCACCGGACTTGACAGCAAAAGGCGCGAAAGGAGAGCCCGAGGCGAAGATGACGGTGCCCTCTGTCCATTGAATGGCTTGTTCAAATGTGCACTCGGCCTTGGTGAGAGGGTTGCTGAGGGGGAATAGGATGGGTCGTCGACCGGAGCCGCCCGCATCGACTGATGCCTTGAGAGCACGGACGACTGATTCGGTGAAGACGCCGAAAGTGGCGGTTAAGCCGACAAGGGCCGATGGTCGGACGTATTCGATGACTTCCTCTAGGGTGCGGAATTGGTGGCCATTGTTGTCCGACCGAGCGAAATACTTCTTGTGTTCCGGCAGCTTGTCACCTCTGTCCCACGTCACGAGACCCTTGGTGTCAACAAGCCAAAACTTGTCCTTGGCGGCCTGCTCCGATAGTCCGCGGCGAGTGTAGTACTCGACCATCTGCTTTGCGACACCTACACCAGCGGAACCAGCGCCCATGAAAACGAGACGCTGGTCCTCCAGGGGCACGCCAGACAGGTTCACGGCACCGATGTAACTGTAAGGTAGGCATTAGCGGGTCCACCATCTTCAAACCCTCTCCAGGTGGGACTTACCCGCCGAGCACGACGGCACCAGTTCCCTGGATATCGTCGTTGAAGCACTTGTAATCGTTCCTGTAGCGGGCGAGGTAGTTGAAGGCCTTTTCGGTCTCGAAGTCTTCAAACTGCACAAGCATCTCAGGGAAGACGTCCTTAACCGCTTCCATGAATTCGTCCACGAACTCCTGCATCACCTCGGGAGAGGGACGCTTGGCCCGGAGGCCAAGGTAGAGCGGGTCCTTGAGGTTGTCCTCGTTAGCGGTACCAGCATCTAACACGATGGGGAGGGTCTTTTCGGGATGAATGCCAGCTGCTCCGGTGTAGAGAGCGAGTTTTCCGATCTAGATCGCATGTGTTAATACCTTGATACGTGGGGGCCGCTTTCGGTTCAGATAGAGTTAGGACTGGGGGACTCACCGAAATTCCCACACCATTGACACCCAGGTCACCCAAACCTAAAATACGCGATCCGTCTGTTACGACGCAGATCTCGGGGTTGGGGTGAGGCCAATTCCGAAGAATCGTCCGAATTGACTTTCGCTGTTTGATTGAGATGTACAAGGCTTCTGGGCGGGTGTAGAGGGTAGAGTACTGCAAACAAACATCGCCAATAGTGGGCGTGTAGACCAGGGGCATCAGATCGCGGACATTGTCAATGAGCACTCGGAAAAAGAGATCGGTATTCTGGCTCTTGAGGGAAGACAAGTACAAATATTTGTCGATGGGAGTGGGTCGTGAACGGATCATCTTCATACACCTTTCGACTTGGGTGTCGGTGTTCTCCATGGCGTGTGGTATTAAACCCGTAAGGTTCTTAGTTACCCGCTCCTCAGGGGTAAAAGAAAGGCCTTCACGAAGAAAGAATCAGTCAATAGGTTGCACAGCGCTGCATTTACATCTAGACTTTGATAATAGAAGACTTCAGGCGGCGAAGGGCCTAGTAGATGCGCACCTTTATTCCAAAGAGGCTCTCGTAGTACCTGGTAGCCGCCCGCGGCAGACTTGGGCACGTAGTCTGTTTTGCTGTATTGTTTGACCTCGCCATAGTGGTCTTGGGCGTAGCCTCTCAGTCCGTCAAGGGAAGCCATTTTCATTCGCTGTTCAATAGAAGCGATATCAACCGAGGACATAGGATTAAAAGCGGATTGTCTTCGCTGTAAGGACAGTGACAGTCGTTTACTAGCAACGGAGGTATGGGATGAGCGCCCGGAAAAGACAGACGAGGGAGACGATGAGCGAGGGGTCGATATGTCTGAGCTGGCTGTGCTGTATGTATTATACGCCATTGGTCGTCTGGGTCGCCGAAGTAAGAGACCGGCTGTTGGGTTCGGACTTAATGTCAAGCTACTGGGACTAGAACTAGTGGCACTAATCTGGCCGGTGGCTGCAGGCGCTGCAGCGTGGGCGGCGTGGGAGATGGGGGTTGCTGAGGGTTTCCACTTTCGGACTGGAGTGGTGCTAGAGAAAGGTCCGGAAGGAGACAGACAAGGTTCGGAAAGATGCTGGGCGTGGTGGTGGTGGTAGTAGCGTGCAATGTGACCTGACGACGGATAATAGCTATGAACGAGAGTGAGATTTGCGCTGCATCTTCCGGTCTTATGAGCGGCGACTCCAGGTGCAGGTGGGCTTCTTAATAATAGGAACCCAGTTGCAGTACGAGGTGGCGGACCGAGGACCCTTGTTTTGGATGTCCTAGATGTGAGACCATGAAGTTTCGCCATGTCCTTGAATCCTACGACAGGGGCGCCGCAATAAGCGGAGGCAAAAGACACTCCGTGGTTTCGTAGGGGTTTCAGAGAACTTCAAACACAAGCTGAGTACCTGTGATAAAAAATAATAAAAAAACCTGTGATAAAAAACGAGGAATATGACTGGCGATGGATACCTGGGCAGCGATCTTGTTGCAAGTAGGGCGTAATGTGTGATGAGGATGGTCTAGACCAGGTACCATACCATCCCAAGCCAACTCGACTCAAGACTTCAGACGACAGTACGACAGTCAACAACACTCAACACCCAACATCCAACACCGACAACGACAACGGCGATAATACCAAACAAACAGAAATGTTTACCTTGGACACGCCCAAAATAGGTACCTACTGTACAGAGCAATCCGTAGTAGTAACAGCAGCAGGGGATGGGTGCCCCGAAACTCCAAGCGGCCAAGGTCCCGGAATGGTAACAGGCACTCGCTAGTATGGAGAAATTTGGGGTCACGGATGGAATCAGGAATTGGAGAAACTGTCAAATGATCAAGTTTGAGAAGGTCTGAACATGCCAATCTCCGAATATTCCTCTTCGTCTAATTCCAATTGATGCCCAAAGGCCCTCTGGCAACGCGGCACAGTCATCACAATGTCTTTCGTGAGGATCTCTTGACTAATAAGTGACCAGCCGACTGAAATTTCGTTGGGGCCGGTCGCCGGCGTCGGGAACTAAGGAGATTGTATTTCCAGGTCACAGCCAGGTATTAGCGGTCACGGCACACCGTCCCAGTAGCCCGCATCCATTATCCTTGTAGGAATCGAAGTTAGAATGATTAGTCCAATAGGACCGGCCGAATTACATTTGTACACGGTTGGGAAATGTCCCCCGTGGAGTGTGGAGGATAACAGGATAACCCGACCGTACACCCACTTACACTCGACTAGACCACACGAGACTACACGAGACAGACAAGGCACTGATCTGAGCGGTAATGGAATAGTGGTGTGATGCTGTTGTAAGATGACTGGTGCTATGTAAGCACACCGAGAAGAGTAGTAGACATGTCCGGTCAAGTTGAATGGCTTTGGGCGTTCGGTGGCCCCCTACGTCCACGACGTAGATGCTGAAGAATGATCCCAAAGGGCGGGAAGTCTATTGGATTACGCGCACTATTGTCGTAGGTTGTAGTTGTTGAACACATGCGGGTCGATGCAAGTCCCGGTCCGTTGGGTATGCGGTACCTGCAAAATGCAAGGTGACAGACTACCTACCTAGGTAGGTATGTGTACGGTCAAGAGCCGGTACCACTGCAGATTGTGACAGACACCAGATCGAATCAAGGGTGCTAGCAGAGCAATAACGTAGCGTAGGTAGTGAACAAAGGGCGATATAGTTGGTACGCCAGTTACTGCTGCACCACGCGACAGAGTCCCCTAAAAGAAAAAAAATATCCAAGCAGCTGACGACGACGACGGATCACAACCCTTGTGGCGAATTACGTTTTTTTTTTTTTTTTTTTTTT